>JAJTUV010001086.1:600000-776198 GCA_021653895.1 Mastomys natalensis
TAAGTTGATCATAACAACCTCTGGGAAAAATGCACAATTACAAAGTAGCCATAGAAAGATATTTATAGCAAGATGGACATAACGACTTTGGAAACAGACATGGTTGTTATTTCCTGGAAAAGGCAGTACAGAACAACTTATAGATAAAGTTACTTGTAGAGTATAGCTGAATCTTTCTGAAACAAATTTAATTCACAAATAGGAATGAATCCAAACAGAAATGAGTACAGTTTGTTTTTATTATACTATGGCTTTGAATCCCAAGATTGGTAAAGGGTGGTTTATCACATACTCATTCCACGGTTCACTGTTTGTGTACATGTTAATTATTCTCTCCATTCCTCAACTTCCAGGTTTAAAGGTAGATAATGATTAGGGTTCTAATTCCACTTGAATATTTAAGTATTAGGTATTGATATATTGAATGAGCTTAGAGTTCAATCTAATGAGTAACTATTCAAATTATTATATAACATATATTCTTGTTAATTTTATTAATAGACTATATCCTATGTTTTTATATGTAAAAATACATATCTATTTACATATTAATTTTGCTTATCATATTGAAAAATAAGTTCGTAACAATAGTTTGAAGTTCAAAAAGCCAATATTTAGTATTAGGTGGCCTACTAATGTTACAAGTTTAGGAGAGTTGTCAAAAATGCTAAAGCTAAGCTTTCAGCCTTCTGTGTACCACACAAGGCATATTTTTATCAGGACTGAGGTTTTCCTTATCTGTGCTATATATTCAATTTGTTCTGTTTCATTTAGAGGATTTTTAGTTTCAAGTCCTATTTTATAGAGTCACTCTATTCTATTGGCTCAGTTCCCAAATGAAAATGACAGATAATATGTCATTGTAATCATTACAGTTTTGTGGCTAAGGATCTATAACTCAGAAGGATGTCTATATGTAAAACATGGCAGATCTGTGCCCTGGGATCTAATTTTTTTTTTTCAGATAAAAGAAGGTATTTATTCAGTGATTTTGACATATAAATCTCTTAGTAGCATTTTTTTCTCCTATTGGATAATCTTTCTCTGTCTCAGGCATATGGGGCTGGGGTACTCTATTATATGACAATAGAAAAAGAAGTTAATAAAGGAGAAGGATACAGATATCTCCTTACACATCTGACATCAAAGAGCTATAATATCTGGTACACTATCACTAATCAATTGCTTAGAAATCTAATGACTTTCTTCATCAAATTAATTTAGTTAATTCTCAACCACATGAGAGGGATAATTTAAGTCACTAGCAACTAGAAACAAAGAGGTGAAAAACAAAAACGAGAATTTAAGAAGCTTTCTTGCATAAGGGAAAAGAAAAAGTGATTCTAAAGGTCCATTTGAAAAAAAAAGTGTCTTTATGGTAATGAGGGCTTTGAATAAACGTTGAAGTATTTATTGGGATAGGCAATGCCAAGATGTTCCATTTTGAAATAGAACAAAATGGATGACTGTCAAGAAAATCAAGTGTAGGAAGGAAGCAGTTTTTTTAGGCTTAGGTGAAGGGCATTTTAGAGAAAAAGATTAGTAGGGATATGCCCTGGACAGACACAAGCCCAGGTATTCTCAACAGCTTCCAGGAAACCTTATTTTGCAGAGAGTAAGAAGTCTGTGTAATAAACTGAGCAGAATTATCTAAAGCTTGTTAACCATTTAGGGATTCCTATGGAAAAAGTAGATGCAAGTAGAAAATCAAGACTCCAGTACAATAAAACTTGAAAATCCTTAAAGTAGTTTGGAGCTGTAATTTTGAAGACAAAAAGAAAGCCATGGTTGCAGTTTCAATACATTTAGAAAACAAGACTAATGTGTACGTTATCACACTTGTTTAGGGGTATACTGATGAATCTTTCTTGGGAAGGATAAGGATTTGTCACCTGTGAGGAAGGAACTTCAATTGAGGATTTGCCTAGATTTAATTGACCTGTTTTCATGTATATGGGAACATTTTCTTAGGTGCTAATTGATGTAGGATGGATAAGCCCATTGGTGGGACACACAAGGCAAGTGGAGCTAAGCTATATAAGTAAACTAGCTGATTTTGAGTCAGAGAGAGAGAGAGAGAGAGAGGAGGAGAGAGAGGAGAGAGAGAGAGAGAGAGAGTTGAAGGTAAAGAGAAAGAATTTCTTAATGACCTATCCGTCAGTTTCTTCTTCCAGGATCCTGCCTGGAGTTGCTATCCTGACTTCCCTATGTGATGAACTGTTACATAGACTATGCGATGAAATAAAATCTTCCCTCTTTGCATTGATTTGGATGGAATCATTTTGTTTCTTCATTACAGTGAAATGATGGCTCCAAGGGTCTTAGAACTAGAAAAATAAAGCATAAAGATGTCCTCACCTAGGAAGAGATTGTAGAAGGAGTAGACTGGTGGCAGGGATCTCACATGTGCATATATTCTAACTCTAAGTCTCACAGGGTACATCAGAACAGTGTATCAATAAGATGATCTGCTCTCATTATGGCTACTGATGACCAGTCTGAGATGAAATATATCTTTGGCCACTCTAAATTTGTAGATATTACTTAAAGCTCAATTCTAGTGTTAGGTCAAGAAGGGAGTGATTCCAACAAGGAAAGACTCTGTGTTTACAACGTGATCCACTATCCAGTTCAGTATAACAAGAAAGGAAAGACACCATTAACTTTTATAGGAAACTTCAGGAAGGGAAGAAAGAAGGGAGGATTGGTGGAAAAGAGACAGATTTTCATGTATAGCAATTGGGAATATGAAAAAAGATGAAGAATGGTATTTCAGGCCAAAGAGCAGAATAAGCAGCATGAGGGATGACAAGTGAGCCTAGTTTAAGAATGAGGAATGGCAGACAGAAGCAAATTGTCCTCTGAGGCATTCCACCCAGGAGGTGACTCAGACAGATACAAACACCCACAGCCAAACAGTGGATGGAGTTTGGGGACTCTTATGAAAATATAGGAGGAAAGATTGCAGACCTGAAGGGATTGGAACTACACAGAAAGACTAACCCTTGGGGCTTTGGACCCTTGGGACTTCAAGAGTCTCAACCACCAACTAAAGAATATACCTAGGCTTCCCCACACAGATGTAGCAGATGTGCAGCTCGTGAAACCTAAACAACTAGAACTGGGGCTATCCCAAAAGCTGTTGCCTATTCATGGTATATGTTCTTCCAGCTGGACTGCCTTGTCTGGCCTCAGTGGGAGGGAAAGTACCTAGCCTAGCCCTGCATAGACTTGAAGTACAGAGTGGGGGATTACCCAGGGGTCCCAACCTGCTCAGAAAAGAAGGGAAAAGGGACATGAGCAAATGATTATGGGAGGGAGTGACTGGGAGGGGGGGCAATGAGCGAGATGTAATGTGAATAAGTATAAAAAAATTAAATAAGACAAGAGAGAGAGAGAGAGAGAGAGAGAGAGAGAGAGAGAGAGAGAGAGAGAGAGAAACTGGAGAGATGTGAGTAAGGAAGATCAAGGAATGAAGGATGAATTCCTTTGACAAAAATAGTGTTCACAAGAAGAGAAGTGAACAATGGTGTAACTTGTTTTCTCCTTAGGAAAATATTACTCAACAATCTATTAAAAAGCCTTGATAAAAGAAGATATTTTATAGAACCAAGTTTTATATTTACAACATAAAAATCCTCTTGTAATCTGGAAAAAGCCTCAAGCGTGAAGCAACACATACAGACACCCACCCCCCAACACACATATACAGGTTTTATTTTTAAATAATTTTCCTGAAGTTTCTTACTTCCTTAGAGTAATGTCATGTTTTAACTTTCTCTTTTTCCTAGAAATGAGTCACTTGATTGCAAGCCTGGATGTTTACCCGGACAGAGTGGAGCTGAGGACGTTGGAGCTTCTGTTGACACTCTAAACTCATGTGAGTGTAACTTGAACAGCATGTTTAAGAAATAAGGAGAAAATCATCTCATATGATTTCCAAAGAGCTTGGAAATAAATATATTGGAGAATTAGAATGGCTATTTGCTGAACACTGGGCTTTGACCATCCTGTTGCTAGTGAGTGGGTGAGATTACAAACCCCAAGAGGAGAGCGTTGAAGCAAGTCTCTCTCACAGCTAGGGTAAGTTCTCTCTCACCGGATAAATACCTGCAGTCCTCAGCAAACAAAGCAACTTCTTTTTCACTTCAATATTCTCTTAAGGTCTCTCTTCTCTCTCCTTCTCTCTCTCCATCTTCTTCCTATCTATCTATCTATCTATCTACTATCTATCTATCATCCATCTATCTATCATCATCTATATATACTTAGTCTCCTTTGTGAATTTACATTTCTCTAAAGAGCTGACAGTAATTTGTCAATACATGGTGAAATCCAAGAGAAGGAATGACTTCATTTTGGTTTGTGTGTATTTCTAGTACTTCAAACAGTGTCTAAACTGTGAGAGATAACCCTGTATTTTGGCAGATATCTGTAATCCCAGTACTGGAAAGGGAGACAAAAGGATTGCAGCAAGTCCAAGGGCATCCTGGGCTGTATTCTGAGTTCTGACATAGCCTAGGCTGCAGTGTGATATCATTTCCTCTCTTAAAAATCGAAATAAATAAATAAATAGTAGCATCCCAAATTTTATTTTGATAAATTTTGGCTTTCATCTCATGTCTGTTCTTTACTTTAGTGTTAAAATTTACCATGAAGAACTGTTTCAATTCTACTCAGCAGTTTAACAATCCATAAAATACTTTCCCCTGTGTTGTTCAACATAGAGCAAGGTTTCAATTTTTCAAATATGTCTTTTATCAAATTTATACAAATCACTTGTACATCTCAGCTCTTTGAAATCAGGCCATTTAATTTAGCTATTTTGCTAGTCTCACTAAATCTTGGCTAAGAGCTTACTCTTCAATAATATTAATGACTTTAATTGCTATCTTTAGGTACTAGAAGGGCCTCTGGCATATTTCCAACCACATCAGTATTATCTTTGATAAAATATTCTGTTCCTGAAATGAAAATTTGGCTATTTGATAGGACACCTTACTGTAAGCAATCTTGAAATTATTGAATAAAATAAGTCCTATATGCTATTCTGTATATTATTGTAAAATTATTTTGGTCTATTATCAAATAATTAAATTTATTTGTTAATTCAAATGATGTACACACATACACAAATCCAAATCTTTTATTTTGGTTAGTTCAATGTACTGTGAGATTTTTTACAATACTTACCAATTTAAGTTATGAATGTGCATTTCTTGTGTATATATGCATACAATGTTAGTCAAATGCCATATAAATAAAGAAAATGAACTGTAAGTCTTGTAAGCCAGCACCATCAGAGAAGAAACAAACATGGGGTTTAAGGTGAATCTAAGGATTCTGGTGAAGACAGGTATATAAGAAAACATCTGGGCACAGAAGTCTAACAAATTAATTGAGACACTTAAAACTGAGTGGCCATTGAATAAGTCATTGTGAAGGAAATAAAATCTTCTTGCAGTCTCTTTATGTTTCTAGTAAATGCAACTAATACTACATAAAATAAACAGTTACAAGTGTTTCAAGAATCTGGGTAATTAGTTCTGCCTTTATATAATCCTTCCCTGCTTTCCTGCTTTGCTGGTTCAATTTATTTATTCTTTCTAGTACTTCCTTCTCCTCCTCCCCTCCTCCTCCTCCTCCTCTCCTCCTCCTCCTCCTCCTCCTCCTCCTTTTATCCTCTTCTTCCTCTTCCCCTCTTCCTCTTTTTTAAGTGTTTAGTTATGATGACTTGCCACCAGACAGACTTTGGATAGGGGGGCTTTTCCCTGAATAAAATCAATTTTTCTTTCTTCTGCTTTCATCACCCCTTGATTGCCTGTAGTTCTTTTTTTTGTTTTTTGTTTTTTTTTTCTGTAGTTCTTTAGGTGGAGCTTTGTAAAATTTTCCTCAACCACATTGACATACTGTCTGGTGTTGTTATGTAGACATTATTTAATAAACCTATTGTAAGGGTTTTATAAACACAACTTCCCTTTCATCCCTCTTATATCCCCCCTCCCTTTTTTGACTTTTGAATATGAGGATTCTTTGGGTGTAACATCCCTATTGTTTTTGAAGTCACTTTGCAGGTCAGGGTGACCTTGAACAGATATTTTCCTGGGTCTGCCTCCCTGAGAAACTCGGAATTAAAGAGATTAAAAGCATGCTCTATCATAGCCCTCATATTTTAAAGTCACCAGTTCACAGCAGTTGTCTTGGTCCTCTTGATTTTATGACATTTGAGTCCCCACCTAAGGCTAAAGAAGGATTAGTTTTTTTTTTGATTATCTTCTCGAACTCATATGTATATTCTTACCTGTATTGAGTTAATTTGCCCTGTATTTGATATTCTGAAATTCATCTGGCATTTTGTGCCTAACCTGGAGTTGTATGCAATGAAAAATTTCCATGAATTAAAGTTTCTCTACTGCATATTTCTGCTGGGCCTTTTCCTAGAAATTATCAAGAAAATCAATAATGATTCTTTCGTGGCTTGAGGGAGAAAATATTTTTTTAAATTAACTATTCAGTTTTTCATTAGTAGTAATTTTATAGATACAGAAACAATTTGTTTAGGAAAACTATGTTAGAATTAAGTTGTATTTTTCTGCAACAGTATTTTAGAATATACACTGTCCTTATACTTGATTTTTGGCTCAGCTGGCTTGAATAATGTCCACACACGTAGACTTCTCATTCTCAGACTGAAATTTGCAAAGATGATTTCCAAAGGTTTAACAGCAAAGATAGGATCCTATAAATACTTTGCAAGCACCATGGATCATGGTTACACAACCTCAGAAGGGATAACCTAGCCCTACAACCTAAATTAAAGAATAGAGTATCTTGGATTTATTTTTTTAATTTTAATTTTCTTTAAAAAATCTTTGTAATACATTTAAAAATTAACACAGATACACCAACAATAGTCAAGACCTTCTCAGGGTCAGGATCAGCTGTGTCTCCAGGTATCCCTCTTCCCCATTCAATGTCATTAAGGCTTTATCTTCTCAAAGTTGCCATCTCTTATGAAAGGAACATCTTTTCTAGAGCCACAAAGTACCTGCCAAAGACAATTTTGTAATCCCTTCAAATATTTATGGAATGAATATGGTCTACAAGTATAAATATAAAGAGTATAGTTAATCTATATATAAGCCAGTCATGGAGATTTTTATTAGCATAACTATGTGAAGGCTATATACTAATATAAATCAGCACAGTAGCGCACATAGCTTGGCTGAAGAGATTTCTTCATCAGATGATCTTAATGTTCCACTCATTCTCATAAAGTAGATATTCTGCCTTTCATATGTATATGTTATATATATATATATATATATATATATATATATATATATATATATAAATTTTTTACATTTCAAATGTCATCCCCTTTCCTGGTTTCCTCTCCACAAACCTGCATTCCATCCCCTTGTCCCTGCTTCTATGAGGATGCTCTCCCACCCACCCACACACTCTCACCTCACAGCCCTATCATTTCCCTACACTGGGGCATCGATCCCTCACAGGACCAAGAGCCTCCCTTCCCATCGATGATAGATAAGGCTAGTCTCTGCTATATATGCAGCTGGAGCCATGGGTGCCTCCTTGTGAGCTCTTTGGTGGTATACTCCCTGAGAGCTCTAGGGAGGGTGTCTTGTTGGTTGATATTGTTGTTCTTGCTATGGGGTTTCCAATCCCTTTAACTCCTTCAGTCCTTCTCCTAACTCCTCCGTTGGTGTCCCCCTGCTCAGTCTGATGGTTGGCTGTAAGCATCTGCGACTGTATTTGTCAGGTTTTAGCAGAGCCTCTCAGGAAATGGTTATATCAGGCACCTGTCAGCAAGTAATTCTTGGCATCAGTATTAGTGTCTGGGTTTGGTAACTGTATATGGGATGGATCCTGAGGTGGGGCAATCTCTGGATGACCTTTTCTTCAGTCTCTGCTCCACTCTATGTCCCTGTATTTCCTTTAGACAGGAGCAAGTCTGGGTTGAAATTTTGGAGATTGGTTCATGGCCCCATGCCTCAATTAGGGGTGTGTGTGTCTAACCTTTGGATATGGTCTCTACAGGTTCTCTCTCACCTTTGTCAGGTATCACATTTCTTTAATCATATTGATTGATTAGAATTTTGTAAAATTATAATTAGTAGTAGTGATTATTACAAATTAGTTGTAACAGTTTAGGTAAAAAAAGAAGCAGTTTTTGTCTTAAAACATATTACAGTCTTGAGAAAGTAAAAAATGAAAACGGTAATGCATTTGAAAGTTTATATTTTCTCTACACATTTAAATTGGTCACTGAACAAACTGGAGGAGTTGAATTCTGTGAAGCTCTATAGCAGATGAATTTTTCTCTTTTCTTTCTATGAATGAAGAGCGTGGTATAACTCTGAATTTTCTAGGAGAATCAACTCTGATTTCCATCCATTTAATTCATCTTTTAAAAAGATATTTGAATTTAGTAAATTAATATGGCTATAAATTAACTCCTTTCAAATCTTAATTTTCCTGTAAGGGAATTAGTGTGGTGCATATGCACATCTACTAAAAAGAAGACCTTCTATGGTGGTGGTCGTCGTAGGGGTGGTGGGTTTTCAATGAATCAGAACATTATTTTCCCAATTTGCTGATGTTTTCCATTTTTAAAGAAGAGTTGGGTAAAACCAATGAAATTAGATGTCTTTCATCTGCAGAGAGCCCAAATGAGAAACGTGCTTGGTTATTAAATTACAGAATTACCCTTTGAACACTTTTTATTGTTTGTGTTAGAAGAGGCAATTCTTGATATTAAACTTAAAACACTGGAGGAGATTTCACAACCAACCACTGATAGCAATTTAGACTTTCCAATTTAGCTGTTCCTATGGAATTGTGGGAGGAATTATAAGTTGACTGTGAGAAACTGAATAATTGTAGTGGTGATTTATTTATTTTTTATAATTCTAGTCTAAAACAAGATTAACACAGCATATCGTGTTGATGTTCCGATTCTTTTCAGAGTGCACAAATAATATTTGCTATTATTTTATAATTTATCATAGATACTTTTATGAAAACTGTGAGTTCCAGATCAAGCATTTAGTGTTTTATCTGTGATGTGAGAGAGTAGATATTCAAAACAGGGTTAAAACTATAAATTGCTTCCTTCACAGTGATATTCTAAGTGTACCTACTTCCAGATAGTGAATTCAGCAAGACTCATTAATTCTAAGATGCACATTTTGTCCAAATTTTTGAATCATAAAATTGAATCACATTTTATAGCATTGTTAAAAATCTTAGTTTTCATTAAGCACTTCTTATGCATAATATATAAAATAGCATGGTCTCTCATTTGATATTTTATTTGTGTGTTTGTTTGTTTCTATGTATATGATACTATGTGGATATGTAGTTATATGCATGTATATGTGTGCATGCTTGTTCCTATGTATATGTGTATATACATGTATGTATATGTATATATTTGTATGAAAATAAATATGTGTATTAATGTTTGTATGTGTGTGTGTGTTTACATGAGTGTATGCATGTGTCTATATGTATGTGAGTGTATATGCATAGCAGTGACCTCTGAAAGAAAAATTAAACTTTATGTTTTTCATGACATATGGAAAATGTTTTTGTTTTAGCTAAGAAAATTGCAAAAAATGCCATAATTTTAATTAGAGACAAATGATAAACAAAGAGATAAAAATTAATTCCATCCTTTCAATACTGAACTCACTATATATATAGTCCATTTCTTTTTTAACCTTTTATGTATATTGAGTAAGGGAATGTGCATTACTTAATAAAGGAAAACATACTTTGATTCCTTAGGAAACAAAATTAAAAGTAAACGATTTTTTTCTTGGTCCACTGATTTTTTTTTTAAATGAACATCTTATAATAACAGACAACAAATAAACGCACACATACAAGATGCACATGTACATATAAACATGTAAATTATACATTTACTAACACACAGGTGAATATGAATTTGGACATACTAACACATTCTTGTCCCAGTAAATGCAATAAAACCATTTTGTGTGTAACCCTGAAGTCAACTATAATAAGTCAATCGCATGTCACTAAGTACTTAGCCCTCGCAGGAAAAAACACCATTTATTGCAATAATAGAAATTACATTTAATCAATATGCTCTTTGCTTTGAATCCATTTGTGACTGCAGAAAAGCCTTTAATAACATGTTAGGAGGAAAAAAATCATCCATCTGAAGAATATGCATAAGAGAAAGAGCTGGTTTTGCTACATTTCAATTCAGCAGCTACCAAATTGACACAGATTTTATACTTTGTGGCATTGCAACACCTATTTAAGTTGTGATTAAGTTTTTGGCATTTTAATTTTTTAAAAAAGATAAAGCGCTTCCAACATCACAGGATCTATGTTCCTATTCCAAATCACAGTGAGAAAATACTTTACCAAAGCAAGACCAGAAACCATCCGGGAAAGCTCCAAATTCTTCATCTCCATGTCTGATGTCAAAATGCTCTTAAAATATTCAACTCCTTTCACCTTTATTGACTGCAACCCAATTATTTTGGGGGGGGGGCTGTTTTTACTCCCTGTTGGAAGCTTTCCTCAGCAGGTATCCTCGGTATCTCTAACATCTTGAGGTCTCTAAGGTAGTTCCACTTCACAGCTTCTTGTTCCAATGTTTGGAATCCACACATGATCTTCTGAACTTTCCAAAGAGCTTGGGTCACTTCTACCCTCCATTGCATTCCTGGTTTTTATTGATTCCACTCCACTGTGGCTGCTCTTCTTGATGGTCAACCCATGTTAATAGCATCTCTAATACACTGGGGTCTTCCATGCAACTAGTTTGTACTTTCACCTACAACCTCTAATAGGCTGTCTTCACGGTGCCAAGCCTCAACTTCGTAGCTTGACCCCTTCAGTCTTGGGCCTTCAACTGTTACTGAGGTTGCCTTAACCAATCGTCTCTTCTGGCCTTTTATGGTGTCAGGCAGAGTTGCTCTCTATGACCCCTTCATGCCATCAAAAACAATATAACCTGGGTGATTCTTACACATTACCAAGTTCGGCTGCCATTACAAGGTCTTTCAATGGAACACAAATTGTTTGTGCTCTCAGAAAACACTTCCCAGAAGTGTTTCATCTCAGTGATGCTGCTGTATTCTTAATCACAGCTAATTTCTTAGCTCCAACTAACCAGTATCAAATGTCCCAGTAACTTCTTCTACTTTTGAGTCTAGAGCCATAGCCACATGGCTAAAGCTGCTGAGTTCTGGTGCTTGCTGAGACTGGAGCATAGCTCCCTTGTTCTATTACAGCTTTACAAGCTTTGTGTTTTCAACGATTTCCTTTATTGCCTAAGCTTGGCTGTTCTGAGACTTTCTCTGTAGACTGTCTTTGAATAAAAGATCGTCAAGCCTGTGTCCCTTGAATGTTGGGATTGAATGTGTATACCACCCACACCTGGACCAAACATTTCTTTACCTGCATCTTGATCTGTACCAGGGTAGTCTTGAACTCATAGATTTGCTTGCCTATGTCTAATGGGATTAGATACATATACCACCATTCTTGGGCCTAAGGTTTTCTTTAATTCTTTTTCACAAGATCTTTATAAGTTCTGGATTGTCGTTTATTCTAGACATAGTTATGTTGACCATGGAGCATAGCCATCACAATCCATCCTTTTCTATTTGTCACACAGCATATTTCCTTATGTCCAATTGAAAACAATAACCAGGTCATAATAGTGGCTAACTTGATATAACTATCCATTGTTCAATTGAAAATGCATAAACAATAAACTTAGCTGAGTGATATCTTGCTCTGAGGTCACCATTCTCTTAATTTAATCTAATATCATTTAACACAAGATTTACCTCCATTCCCCTTCCTGCCCGCCCCTTTAACATTTGAACCATACATTGTTAATATTTCCTTTGCTATCGTTGATCAAAAATGTTCTTCATAAGAGTAAAGCACAGGACAGAGTCTATGCTAGGCATTTTTGGAGACATCTGTTGTCAGTGAAATAAATCTACAACTTAGCCTGTTGCAAACCCTTCAGACAAGGGTAAAACACAGCCACATTCTTCACAAAAATACTACAAGAACAATTTCCCAGCAACATACTAAAATTCCTTTCTTCTGAAGCCTCTTGAGCCATGTCCCCCACAGTTCATATTGCACTCAGCACCATGGTCTTCCATGCTTCTCCTTCTATGACACATTTGAAGCATTCCATTGTTTTTGTAATCCAAAGTTCTAACATCCACATTCCTTCAAACTAAAGAATAATCAAGCCTATCACAACAATATCTCAGTCCCTGGTATCAACTTATTTATTAGGTTATCATTGCTGTGAAGGGACAACATTACCAAGGCAATTCCTTTAAATGGACACATTTAATTGAGGCTGGTTTACAGTTTCAGGGATTCAGTCCATTATCATCATGGTAGAAAGCTTGGCAGCATCCAGGCAGACATGGAGCTAGAAATGCTGAGAGTTCTACTTGATCAGCAGGCAGCAGAAGAGGACTGTGAGTCAAACTGGCTAGACTTGAGGTCAGAGTCTGACCTCCCTAGTGACACACTTCCTACAACAGGGCTATCCTCCTTCAATAGGGCCACACCTCCTAATAGTGCTATATTCTGTGGCCAAATTCAAATAATACAGAATCTATGGAGGCCAAACCTATTCAAGCCACCATAGCTTACATTATTGAATAATTTTATTTTATATATTAACCTACTCATTTTTGTAACATAAGAAAACATGTTTAATGTTCTTAGAATTTAAGTAAGTGTAGTTATGCCTACAAAATAAAAATGTGTTAAATGCTATCACACTGGCATAATTTATTTTGACTTAACAACTGATTCTATTTCTTTGTAAATAAGAATGTTGCATAATATTTGTCTGTTTTCTTTGTAGATTTCTATACTGACTTTTTAAACTAATATTCTAGAGTTAAAACAAGCCAGGTATAAATTTACGAATTGAAATTAGGATGGGCATGGCCATCATTCTGCACAAGCCTTTACTATACTGGTACAATCAGTTTAAATATAGTAAAATATCAGCATTAAGATACACATTAATTAAATCTTTTCACATCTTACCCAACTCAAGATCGTTTATTCAGCTTGCAGAAGAGTGCTATTGTACATTTTATATAGTCTTCAAAGCAGATAGATGACAAATGTTGATCTGCTATAATTTTGATTTGTCCTTTTTTTGCAAATGAATACTCATTTTTCCTTCTTTATTGATATGCTATTTTGCTTTAAAAAAAAAAAACTGTCTGTCCCTGGTTGAATTATGATAAGGTGTGAATTGAATGTGTACATACAGAGATCCAAGGAAGAGGACTAAGACAATCTTGTTGTTATGTGTACTTCTGCTCTGCATAGTAAATTTTTTCCGCCCTGAAGATGTTGATGTAACTTGGCATTCGAACTGAATGCCAAGCAAACATGCAATTTAGTCAAAGTCAAGTCTAGTTGTTGCTTGCCTATTATGTTGATTAAAAAAACAAATTATATTTTGACTTTCTGTTTCTTTCTAAACCACATGTTAGCAGACGTATTGATACTTTTCCCTTACATTATTTAATTTTGAGAATTTTATGGATATTTTATATCATTTTTCTTTCACTTCTCCTACAACTTTCCTCATGCTTTGCGACTTCTTCAAAATTCAGGACCTTTCTTAAACTTTATTGTCACATAAATATGTATAAAATTAATTAATGTAAATATTTTAAATACAAGTTGCTGAATCTATTTGATACTGTTTTATTATATGTACATTTTATGTATTTATGAGTTTCGATAACAAGGGCTTAGCTATGCCTTTTCATGGAGGTAAATATCAAAAATTTAAAAGTAAATTTTAAGATCAAAAGATCCTACATAATTGTAGTGTCTTTGAACATCAGTATATTTTATAGTTTATCGTATATTAACATTATACTCACTGATCCAGATTTAAACAAAATTTTAAATTTTGTTTTCAAATCTCTTGTCGTAATTTTCCTCAAATGTAATGTTTAGTAAACAGAAAAATTGTACATATGCAAAATTATCTTTACTTTATATGTAAGAAAAGCACTAATACGTTGCATCTTAGGTATTGTGTGTTTTGGGGCTAATATCCGCTTATCAGTGAGTGCATACCATGTGTGTTCTTTTGTGATTGATCATCTCACTCAGGATGATATTTTCTAGCTCCATCCATTTGTCTAAGAATTTCATGAGCTCATTATTTTTAATAGCTGAGTAGTACTCCATTGTGTAAATGTACCACATTTTCTGTATCCATTCTTCTGTTGAAGGACATCTGGGTTCTTTCCAGCTTCTGGCTATTATAAATAAGGCCGCTATAAACATAGTGGAGCATGTGGCCCTGTTGCATGTTGAAATATCTTCTGGGTATATACCCAGGAGGGGTATAGCTGGGTCCTCAGGTAACACTACGTTCAATTTTCTGAGGTATCGCCAGACTGCTTTCCATAGTGGTTGTACCAGCTTGCAATCCCACCAACAATGGAGGAGTGTTCCTCTTTCTCCACATCCTCGCCAACATCTGTTTTCACCTGTGTTTTGGATCTTAGCCAATCTGACTGGTGTGAGGTGGAATCTCAGTGTTGTTTTCATTTGCATTTCCCTGATGACTAGCCTAAGATGCAACGCATAAACCTCATGAAACTCAAGAAGAAGTAGGAAGACCAAAATGAGGTGCTTTTGTCCTTTTAGAACGAGTATCAAAAGATTCAACCAGAGCTCCCAGGATCTAAACCTCCAGCCTGAGAACAGACAGGGGCAAGCTGTCCTCTGAGAGGCTCTAACCAGCAGCTGACTCAGACAGATACAGACATCCAGAGCCAAACAGTGGATGGAGCTTGAGGACTCTTATAGAAGAATAGGGGGAAGGATTGTGGGCCCTAAGGAGATAGGAACTGCACAGGAAGATCAACAGAGTAAACCAACCTGAACCCTTGGAGCTCTCAGAGACTGAATCACCAACCGTGGAGCATACCTAGTCTACACAGATCTAGCTCCAGGGGCTGGACCTAGGCCTCCCTGCACATATGTTGTAAATGTGCAGCTTGGTTTTCATGCAGGTCTCAAACATCTGGAGCAGGGGCTATCCCAAAAACATGCAGCCTGTATATGGGGTATTGTCTTCTAGCTGGGTGCCTCATCTGGCCTCAATGGGAGAGGAAGCACCTAGCCTCTCAGAGACTTAAAGTGGCAGGGTGGGGGATACAGGAGGAGGGGGTACTCAGAAAACAAGAGATGGGGAAGGATTGTGGGAGAGAGTGACTGGGACGGGTTATAAAGTGAATAAGCAAAAAAAAAAAAATTAAATTAAAAAAGAAAAAAAAAAAAAGAAAAGCACTAATAGCAGTGATACAATAATTTTCTTTATGGTTATCCAGCTAGAAAACGATAATCCTGAAGTTCAATGAAAGTTTGTCTAAGTCAAACTCTATTCCCATAGATATTCCTATAACCCCCTTTATTTCACACTGCATGAGGTAGGATAATAATCTTCCATATTTTATGATAACCCTCAAATCTCCCCTGTTTTGAGATAAAAGGGGCCTTTGCTGAACACTACAAAAACTTTTAACGTTAGCTGAGGGTCCCACCAATCGTCTCATCTCTGTTCTCAGTTTGATTAAACGTTACTGCCTGGATCCCTATTGTTTGCCAAAATAAAGAAAATGAGGGAAAAATCATGGGGAATATCTCTTTTGTGGTAACGTTCCCGCCTGATTCGACACTGATGGAACATATCTGCTTCAACTTCATGGAGGCTTAGAAAGATGGACTGAGTGCAATTGTAGGAATCTTTGTATTAGAACAGGAATGGCATGTAACAGAAGCGATGGTGCACAGGAAAGAAAGCAAACAAAAATTACGGAAGCTTCCTCTTTGTGGTCACTAACAACTGAAATCATTAATTTCTATTCAAAACATATTTATTTCTATCACAGGCCAACATAGGCTTCTAGTTGTTACTTCCCAGAGATCAAAATCTGAGCTCTGAGACCCCTTTATAGGGTCTGATTCTGTGTGAATTTGACACAGACCTAAGAACCAAAGGGAAAAAAATGCCCCTTCACAATTTATATACAGTGCTCAAACACCTACAAAATAGAATATCTCCTGGGAATTAGATATGTTCAATGAATAGACATGGTGCTATTCTCCCTGACGGATTTTACTATTCATGAAGTTTTAAGTTAAAGTCTTTAATTAATCAGGGTTCTTTAGAGTAACATAACTTATAGAATGAAATGTAAATGTATTTGTATGTGTATATATACAAAACATACAGAGCAAGAGAGAGCGAAAGAGAGAGTGAGAGAGGGAGAGAGGGGCAGAGGGAGGAGGGAGAGGAAGAAAGGGAGGGGGAGAAGGAGGGAAAGACACAGGAGGAGAAGTATTAGAATGAGTGGCCCTGTTGGACGAGGTGTGGCCTTGTTGTGGGAAGTGTGTCACTGTGGAGGTTGGCTTTGAGGTCTTATCTAAGTTCAGTCTACACCTAGTGTGGCAAACAGTCTCCTTCTGCTGCCGAATGATCAAGATGTAGAACTCTCAGCTCCTTCTCTAGCACTATGTCTGCGGCCATGCTTCCCACAATGATGATAGTAAACAAATCCTCTGAACTTCTTAGAAGGGGGAACAACATACTCATAGGAGAAAATATGGAGATAAAGTGTGGAGCAGAGACTGACCGAAAGGCCACCTGGGAATCCATCCCATATACAGTCTCCAAACCCGGATGCTATTTTGGATGCTGGGAAGTGGTTGCTGACAAGAGCCTGATATGGCTCTTTCCGAACGGCTCTGCTAGAGCCTGAAAAATACAGAGGTGGATGTTCACAGCTAACATTGGACTGAGCACAGGGTCCCTGATGGAGGAGTTGGGGAAGGGACAGAAGGAGCTGAGGATGTTGGTATCCCCATGTGGGGGACCACCAACCAAAGAGTACATATGGAGGGACCCATGGTTCTGGATGCACATGTGGCAGAGGATGGCCATGTTGGCCATAAGTGGGAGGAGCGGCCCTTGGCCCTGAGAGTGTTCGATGCTCCAGTGTAGAGGAAAGCCAGGGTGAGAAGGCAGGAGTGGGTAGGTGGATGGTAGAGAGGCAGGGAGGATGGATGGGATGGGGGTTCTGGAGGGGAGACTGGACAGGGGATAACATTTGAAATGTAATTAAAGAAAATGTCCAACAAAACAAATAAGCAAAGAGAGAGAGAGAGAGAGAGAGAGAGAGAGAGAGAGAGAGAGAGAGAAATTGCTGCATAGCAGAAGTTGATTTGAACACCTGATCCTTCTTCTCCACCACCAAGTACTACCATGCCTAGCTTTTCTAGCATTGTGTGTCTGGCAAAGATTCAAAACTCAAATACCAAATCAAACCATATGATCATTGAGAAGCATGTCATTTACATTAAATATCTATCTATCTATCTATCTATCTATCTATCTAACACTACACAACTACACACACACACACACATACACACACACACACACACACACACACATATATATATATATAGAGAGAGAGAGAGTCATTATTGCTCATTTGTCTATTCATTAATGCAATTTTTATTTGTTAATAGTGTTTAAATCATTTTCCAAATGTTCTACTTGAATTGAGAAAAACTGCATCAGGGAGCAAGTATGTGAGGCAAGAAAAATCCCTCCTATGGACTAATGAATGAATTGCTAACTTCAAGATCATTAAATATTTAGGAAGCTATTAAATACTGTTAATCAGTAATTAGTATGTGGAACTAATTGTTATTTTCACATGGACATGCTTTTACATGACAAATAATAATAATAATATTAACTTGAAATGGTCAAACATACTTTAATATTTAAAGAAAATATATTTTTTAGAAGAGATGTAGTTTTTTCCTTTGTTCTTAGTTTAAATGAAACTAGAGAGATTAGAGGAAGAAACTTTGGATAAAAGGGGAAGTGTGCAGTAACCACAGATAGCTCTGCTGCTGACCTGACATCTGGGGAATCTTCTTCCTTCTTGTAAATCTCAGTCCTAAGCATACTCAAAGATGTTCTGGGTTGCAAATTTGTTAAATGTGAGCACATCTTTCAAGTTAAAAATTTAATGAAAGAAAAAATGAGTGAATGAATGAAAATACATACAGTAGTATATCCTTAAAAAATAAATGTCTGTCAGAGAGGGCTGCATTTTATGTGTTCATGGGCCTTACTCTGTGTGTGTGTGTGTGTGTGTGTGTGTGTGTGTGTGTAGTGTTTGTTTGTGTGAAAATTGTTCAGGCACTATACTTTGTTCAATTCCAAACAAGCACTACATATATCAGCATTATTTTACAGCTTGTAATACTAGGATGTGTGTGGGGTGTGTGTGTGTGTATGTGTATTTATGCATGTATTCATCACAAAATTATATAATTGATTATTTTGTCTTGGAAATGTTAAGTGATATATCATAAATCACATTATTTATAAATAGGCTCATGGGAAAGTTTTAGGAAAGAAAGAAAAATTTCAATGAAATCCTAATATACCAATCGAAGCGATTAATGTGTTTGTTATGTATTCAGCACACTGATACTGAGTTCTTTTTAATAATACATTTTTTAAGAAAGCACAATAAATTCAAAACAGGCATGAGACCTTACTGTTTGGCTAAGTAAACATAAATTCAGCATCAGAATTATGTCAATCCCACAGAGTTTTTGGTTTTTTACAGTGGTTTTGAATAATGCAAAGACTGAGTATTCGTGTAAAGTATGACTGCCACATAAAGCCCCTATTATCGAGCCTACTGTATTGGCAATACAGAGGTATGGGACCTTGATTCTCCTTTATCTTGCCAGTTTACCCAAAACTTTAAATAAGGTAATGTGTGTTTTAAATATTTTACTCTAAGGTGAGAATAATTAGCCTTATCAACAATAAATTCCCTTAGCTATGAAACCGAAGGTCAGGATTTGAATTCAAATCTAAAGCTGAGAAGCCACAAGCGCTCTCTTATTCTGTGAAATCTACCAGAATTATCAAAGCCTACAGAATTCTCACTAGTGGCCAACAGTCTTTAACAACTGGAGCTCCTGTACCATAAGGACATTTTCATGACTTAAAGAAAAGTCATATTCTGTAATCAGTCCAGGTTTAGTCATTTGTAGAGACTGGATAGTCATTGGTTAAATGGAAACAGTCTAGGTGAGTTTTGGGAAAAAAAAAGTTTTCTTTAGGGAAAATTACCTATAAGCCATGCAGGAATAAACTATCTTACTTAAAATCTAAATTTATATTCCATTTCTTTTCCATTATGGTGACAAAGATGACAAAATTAGAGGGATCATTCTGAAAATTTATGATGTACAAGTGAAAATTTAATCTATTTAACTAACACACACATATACATACATACATACATACATACATACATACACACACACATATTAATATTAATATATAAAGTTCATATAAAAAATCAATAAAATATCTGTCATTATATTCATCAATTTTCACTATGTGTTGCATTTCTACTCACCTCTTTTTCACTCAGATGTGAAGTGTTTGAATGTGGCCACAGTTAGATTTTATACAAGTATATACTTAATTACTGCATGTATCAGCAGAATGGTAAAATAGAGGGTAAAAGTACGTAAGACACTTGGAAATTCTAAAGAAATATATTTTATGTCATGACTCATTATTTGTATGTTCTAGAATTGCAGTTGGAATTTAAAGTTGTGCACAAATAAATTGTGCTAATACCCTTAGATTTGCCCACCCACACAACCGATGTTTTCAAAAATAATAAAGTATCTTACTTTTAATCCTTTTAGTTTTTAATAATTGATGGAAGTTGTGATGTATCCAATAATACAAAGACTTATGCAGATGAATATTCTGCAAGGAAAAATAAAAAGACCCATTTTATTTAGAATACGTACATTCGTGTATTTATACTACTAGGATGTCAATAGAGTCCTTTACTACAAGGCAGTACCCTAGTTTCTCCATACATCTGCAGAAGCCATTTATGACTTAATTTGGTTTCTGTGTTTGACGAAAATTCTTTAGTCTTTATTCTGGCCCTTTACCTACATTCCTTGCTTAACCTAGATCCTTGCAAATATTCTGTTTTGTGCAAATGAGTTGGACAAGTTCATTACCACTTCTGGAAAACAACTCAAAGTCTGTGTCATGCTGAGTTAGTGGTTTGTAATTAAATGTGTGCAGTGTTATTTTCCCAAGTCGATGAATTAATCCTTGTGCTATGTAGTTCCTTATTGGAAAATGTGATGCTCTATTTGTTTTCCTTATATAAAATGGTATAACTGCATCTTGACTAATGCCATTTTATAAAGTTGTTTAATAGATATTTGATATATGTATCTCATGCCCCTATTCAAATAACACACACAAAAAAATCCACAAATAAAACCCTCCACCAATTTCTCTATATTGATACTAATTAGAAATCTTAAAGACACACACAAACATACACATTCTGATTTTCGGTTAACATCACAACAGTATGTGTTTTTAGACTACACTACCAAATATCATTGAAGCTATTTTATTGCATTACATGTTCTTACTTTTCATTCATAATTTTTCTTGCTCTGCTGCTTTTTCATAGTTAATTTTATTATGTGTCTTTGGTAATATATTAAATAAGTAGGTGCTTAATATTTATTTGTTATATCCAAAAATATCTCCTCTCTCCTCAAATGCCATGCAAGTCTTGATTTCATAAAATGAGCATAATAAATCCTTACCATTCAATGACACATATGTTCTAAACCTTTGTACAATAATCTTATCCTAATTGAATTGCTATAGAACATTGTGCTTCAACCTGTGCTCCAATTGTGTCTGCCCATGAATTCTCAATAAACCAATGTAGAAAGCAAAATTAATGATGGAAAGCAGAAAAAGGAATTTTTTTAATGTTATCATATTAGGAAAAGGGACAATGATATCTTTGAATCTGTCTTCAGGGTCCTGAAGTGTTTTTAATTGAGTTTAAATATAAGGCCAAGGATATGTATATGTAAATCTAAGCAATCTTAGTCAAAATGTGGTCCCATTATCTGGGTTTCCTTCTTATCCTGTAAGGTGGTCTGACTGACATGTTGTTAGAACAACATATTTGAAATCCTTTTCTTGGATACAAATTCCTCCTCTGGCTGCTACTTTTTCCTTCTCCCAGCATAGGATTCCACTTCTTTTGTGATCCATTGTTTCAGTAGTCTGATAGTCAGATTGAAAAACCCAAATGTATCATTAGAAATTCTTCTTTTCTGCCAATTTGGGCTTACTGAATTGCATGGCTATTCCAATAGGGTTTTATAGGACAGTTTTAAATACAATGGGAATTACTTTGTTCTTTAATATTTTATGACTCAAAGCAGTCTGAGAGCTTCTGAGATGGCTTACCTGAGCTAGATGCCTGGAACTCACATGGTGGAAGGAAGAAACCAATCCTGACAGAATGTCTCTGAATTCCACATGGCACCATGATGTGTGTCCACACTGCTCCTAATCCCTCACAAGTATTTTTAATTTAAATAAATTGTAAACTAATTTAGTATTCAATTCTTCTAGTAGAGTTTTAAGGAAGAAAAAAAAATAAAGTTCCTGTAGTAAAATGACAGCTTCTCATATGTTAATCTTCTTGTCTTAAGCAAGGTGGTTGGGAACAGTTTAAAGAGTCCATTCTAAAATTAAAGGCAGACTATGTAATTGAGGCACTCATCTTTAACTGCCTCATGATTTACTAAAGAATTGACCTTCCGGGTATCAGTTGTCCCTTTTTAAAGGTTGCATAATTATCCATCTCCGGAGACTCATCCCCAGTGGTTTGTTTGTCATTCCCTAATGATTCTGTATTCCTACCAGCTAATTATTTTATCACATGTGTTGAACAGCACTTAAGGTTTTAATATACTCAGCCACTGATAAGTTTTGTTTGAATGTTGCCCTGAGGTCATATTTCTATTTGGTCAAGCTTTAAGAATGAGATATATATCTGAATCATGCTAGCACTTTTTGTGCTGGGAATATTTTTATTCCTGCCCATCATATTAAAGCTTGTCTTTAACAACATCAACATGTTGACAGCCAAAGTACATGGGTAGAAACTGAAAGTTCACTACCAAACAGAGTTATTAATTTAACGACTGGCAAGCCCAGGATGGGTAAGATTCTTCACAGAGCCTTACCAACCTAAGAAAGAAGTGCATTGCTTTTGATAATGCATATTCCACAACAGATAAGGATTTCGTTCTTGTCAGAACAACCTAAGACAGGCTCAGTCTTATTTATAAAATAAAAAGGGGGAGAGGCAGAGATCTTTTGGGCTGCTTGGCAGGATTCTGACATTGGCCAAGGATGAGGAAATGAGCTGTTTGGCAGGAATCTGACATTGCCAAGAACAAGGAAATGGACTTCAGACAACAATCTGACATTAGGCTAGAACAAGGAAGTAATTTCAGGAAGGAATCTAAATTTTAGGCTAGAACAAAGAAGTAGGCTTCAGGCATGAAAATGACTTTAGGCTAGGACAGGGAAGTAGGCTCAGATATCTTGGTCATCCTGATAAGCCCTTAGAAATAGTGATCAGCGGGAGTGATCACAGGACTTTGTTTATTGCCTTGCTTGTTCTTTGACTCTTCGTGTTTATTGTCTTCTTGTTCCTTGACTATTTGCATCTATTGTATTGCTAGTTCCTTGACCTAGAATTGACCTTAATACTTGCATGTGATTAAAATGGTATAAAAGCAGATTGGGTAAAAACAATCAAATGTGTTGTTAAGCACTTGAGTATAACTGCAAATCTGACACAGGTAAGTAAATTCTTCTACTTGACATACCAAGGGGTCTTATGCGAAAGAATTGCAGATTTAGGTTCAGACAGGCAGAATAACTTACTAACATGTTGGTCGCCTTGGCAGCAAGTAAGACCGACACGTCGACCTTCTCATCAGCTTTAATTCCAGGAACGGCTCTGACTAGGATGGAACTGACGAGAAGGATAGGGATGTATGCCGGGACCGGACCGGAAAGGCGGAAGGAAGGCAAGGGAAGGCAGGAAGGAAGGGAAGGAAGCGCAGCGAAGGCAAAAGGCGCAGCAGCAAAGCGGCTGCTTATCTACTGCCTAGGCGCATGTATGTGTCTCTCAGATAGTTACAGCTGCCAATACTCATAGCATAAGCCCGCTCAGAGGGGCAGAGCGAACTGCTCAAGTGTTTACCATTTTGAGCTGGCATGTTCTGGGCATTTACATTGTAAAAGTCCTACACTACAAGTTGGTCTGAGATTTTAATAAACTACCCTAGTAAGAAATTGCAGGAATGCCCACTATGTCATCAAAAAGGTGTCTATCTTCTGCCACCTTTACAATAGAAGCAATGACAAAGAGATCTCGTATAATAAGAACTGCATGGGTTTGCACATGTCATAACTTTTAAAATTCTGCACTATATTTGCTATTTCCATAGATCCACCTGTTAAATAGGTGGATTTCATTGTAAGAAAATTTTCAATGTCTTACTGTTTAACTGCTATGTTTTGATTTATTTTGTTTGGAAATTAGTTTGTTTTGCTTTTAAATAACCTTCCCCTTTGGAGCTTGACCATCGCCCATGACAGTTTACACAGGCTAGAGTCATCAAAGAAGAGGGAGTCACATTGAGAAAATGCCTCAATAAGATTAGACTGTAAGTAAGATTAGTATTTTTGGTCATGGTGTTTGAGCATAGTGATAGTAACTTTAAAAATAAATTTTCTACACCCTTCCATGTACTGTGGATGTTTCTATTGATGAATGTCTTCGTATGTTGGCTTCAAATATTATCTGCTGAAGTCTGTTAAGTTAAAGTTAGTGGAATAATGCTGGAGCTTACCAACTGATAAATAATGCGCATCCAAATATGAAACAAATTTCATATTATGTGAAAGATTTATATGAAAGTAGACCCTCTATCCAGAGTAGATTACATGAACTCATTTAAGCAGTTCAGAAAGTAAGATGCTTATTTACAACTCTCTCCCCTATAGTTTTAGGAATATTTATTAGATGTTATACGCGTGCCACAATAAATGCATATTCTATTAAAAAAAGACACCTTTGAAGTGTGTATTACCCCATTTGTGGCATCACTGTACATAAACTGTTAAGATAGATGTAAGATCAGGGACTAAAGGGTTCTTCCTTCTGCCTATCTCTCCTCCTAGTTCATGCTTCCTAAATAGCACAGATAATGCCTCCAAAATACCCTGCAGAGTATTTTGCTAGAAGTTCAGTAAATGTTTGTTGAATTGAATTGCCACATTAACATGCAAATTGTCAGATTGCAGAGTTTACAGCTTGTAAATCTTATTTTAAAATCTAGGTTTATACAAATTTGCATATTATTTAGAAAATGAATAAATTAAACCCAAATCAGTGTCTCATTTATATGCATTTCCACAAACTCATTTGAATGGTTTAAAGTGCTACTAGTGTCCAGCAAGTTTGATAGGTTCATATGGGAATTAATTGCTTCCTTTAGAAGAATGGCCACAAAATTTATTACCTATTACTAAATTTTCTAAATGAAAATTCTTAAGAAAATATGGCTACTACTCCTCACTATCTTTTAGCTCAGTTTTTGAAAAATATATAAATAATTGAGTTTTATAAACATCTTAGATGCTTCTCCAACAAATAAAGTTGGTCTGGTTCTGTGAGTGAATAGCAAGGTACAGAAAGCCTTTGATGCTCTCCCTGAGTGCAATGCTGTTGTTTATTGAATGGTCATTTTCGGCTATGTAAGTTTTGGCTCAGGACAATGAATCTCTGAGTAGCTTCCCTTTGAGGAGCTTGTGAACATGATTGTAGCCCCAAAGTGGATAGGAACTCCACAGGAAAACCAACAGAGTCAACTAACCTGGACACTTCAGGCTCTCAGAGTCTGAACCTCCAACCAAAGAACATACATGGACTGGACCTATGCCTCTCTACACGTATGTAGCAGATGAGCAGCTTGATCTTCATGTGGGTCTGGAGCAACTGGAACAGGGAACTGTTGTCTATATGTGGAGTATGTTCTAGCTGGGCTGCGTCTTTTGGAATCAATAGGAGTGAAAGTACCTAGCCTCCCGAATACTTGAGATGCCAGGGTAATGGAAATATCCAGGGGCAGGGCACCTTCTCAGAAGAGAAAGGGAAAGGCTGATGAGGGAAGAACTATAGGAGGGGTAGGTGACCAGGAGAGGGGCAGTGAGCAGGATGCAAAGTGAATAAGTAAAAAATTAATTAATTAATTAAATTTAAAGAAAAAATTTCCATTTATTTTTTAATATCAACACGAAGCCTAGCTTATTCATAATTTTTCTTACATTTATTCACATTATTTTATTTTAAAAAGTAGAATTAATAAACATTATTCTAAAGCCCCAGAAAGAACATTCAATGTATTAGTTAAATTTTAATAACCATGGCTCAAAATAATGCCTTGCTCTCTCTGAAGCTATGCCTTTTAATTGAAGGTACATGTTGGATGAAGTAAATGGTATAAACTATGTCTCATATAATATAGCCTATCTACCCTAGTTGCAACTACTTACACAAGTAAATTCAACTTAATTAGCAAGGTTTTTTTTGTTTGTTTGCTTTCATTTTTGTTTTTAAGGTAAGAGGTTTTAAAAGGCAGTGTCAAAGAAAGCACTTTCATCTTTTAAGTGACTCAGAAAAAGCAGCATTGATACATTCATGAATTTAAACACGCTTAAAGCCAACTCATGGCACCTTTCCCAATCCATCAAGACATCAGTTTACTTTTACTGAGTATATGAAAGGAGACTAAGAGAAAGCCAACGCTGCAGGAAGCTACAATTATGTTTTACAGGCTGCAATGTTCCCGGGTGTTCAGTGGATGATGTTTTTGTCTTGTCGTCAATAAATTCTGCCCTGTGTTTCTATAATCACAATGCAGTTTTTACAGTAGGCAATTATTTTTAATTGTAAGGATACGCAACCCCTTATTAAGTTAAGAGGAAGAGAGTAGCTGCGCATATTAAAGAAACTGCAAACTCCAGTAGGATCCTTTGATTTCTAAATAATTTTGACAGTCTCTTCAAGAGTGGTTGCCCCATTTTCCTGCTTGAATGTAATAAGGGTTTTTTTTCCTTTTCTTTTTCTTTTTTAATAAGGAAACATCTGACAGCATCATCTCCGCACCATTTTTGTATGGCAGATTAGATAGTAAAAGGTTCCATCTACCACTCCCCAACCGATCAATTGGCTGGAAGACTGGCTCCATAGTTCTGCCCTGCCTGCCTCAGTTATTTTATTTTAGTTTTTAAAGAACATTGAATCACAACTCTTGAGAGCTACAGTTTTAGGCAAAGATACTCATCTCTGCGTCTTCAGATTTTATTTAAATCTGGAATAATAATGAGTTAAATAGGTTAAAAGTGGTTGCTATTTCTTTGACTAGAAACAAATTCTCCTTTTACCATTGCACAACATCCACAGAGAGAGAGAGAGAGAGAGAGAGAGAGAGAGAGAGAGAGAGAGGAAAAGAGAGAGAGGACACCCCCACTACCACACACCGACCATCAGTTATCCAAATGTTAGTATAGTACTTAATTATTTCAAGTAGTATTCAATTTATTTTATTTATTATTATAATTCTTTAATTTTTATTTAACATTCTAGTCATTATCTCCCTCCCAGTCTGCCCTCTGACTGTTACTCATCTCATTTCTCCTCCCCCATTTCCAAGAGGATGTCCCCACCCCCACCCCCCACCCAACCAGACCTCCCCACTCCCTGGGGCCTCAAATCTGTCCAGGGTTAAGTGTCTTCTCTCACTGAGGTCAGACCAAGCAGTCCTTTACTGTATATGTGTCAGGGGCATCAAATCAACTATGGATTTTTTTCTTTTTTCCTTATCAATCAGATATATATATATATATTATTCTTGCTTTCTCTTCTTCTTTTTTCTTCTTTTCATTCTTTCTTTTCTTTGTTTCTCTTTCTTTCTTTCTTTCTTTCTTTCTTTCTTTTTCTTCTTTTTTCATTTTCTTCTTTCTTTTTTTCTTCCATTCTGACCAGTTCCCCATCTCTGTAGAAAAAAGAAGACTTCCCATGGATATCAACCACCTATGGCATATCAAGTTGCAGTAAGATTAGGTACCTCCCCTTGTATTGACCCAAGAAGAAAGGGTATCAAAAGCCAGCAAAAGAGTTTATTTTCACTCCATCAGTTATATTTTCAATTACATACTTCCTTAGCTACTGTTACATAATATGCTTTCTAATTCTACTTAGTATCTGTGTTATTCAACTTTGCAAAAGATAATATATGTAGCAAATAATAAGTTTCTCATAAACAAATGCTACTGGTCTTTATACTATATGTTTTTCTCTTCATGCAAATCATATCAACAAAGAGACAACAAACATACATGAATGCATATGCAAACCATATATGTAGACTCTAAATATGATATATCATGTCTGGTAATGTGTGTTTTATGTATATTAATTTCATTATGCATTCACTGAGATGAAAAAGACAGAGAACATTTTTTTTCTTATGCATCATTATATTTACTGGAAATGTTATATTATGAACTGTATTTCATAAATTATATTAAAATTAAATCAAAATATCTTTTTGAATAAACAGTTTAGCCAAGGCGTTTGACCTTTGACCTCTGGAACAATGTTTCATTTGCTTTTCAATGATGTCATAAAGCAGAATGACAAGTTTTCCATGAGCTAGCCCCCTCTCCAAATTTACTCAGTTATAGAAACTTGGCCACACTCAGTGAAAGTGAATTTGCCTGATTAAATATCATTGTTCAAGTAAAGAAAAGATAATTGACTTCAAAAGGCTTTCTGTTGCCCTCGTCTAAAATCTTAAAACTAACAATTCTCACAATGGATCTCACCCTAAGTTAAAAATATCTTTTGAACAAATAACTTACCTGTATATTCTGTAATAAGAGGTTGAGTCATTTTTTTTTTACACCAGAAAATAGAAATCTATTTTTCAGTCAACAGTTGATGGGCTGTTTTAATAACTCATACTACTATGAATGATTCACTCTTCATTGAATTTTTGAAGTCAGCCTTGTTTTGGTTTTTGTGAGCTCTTCTTGCTGTACAACCTCACATTATTGTCACAAGGTTAAGACTCTCTTTCTTACTTCTTACTATATGGAGGAGTAACATAGTGTATTCCTTTGTAAAAGTGGATTGTAAATTTTCAAGTTCAAAAATACTGCTAGAGAGTGTTTGCCTCTAAATGATATCTTGGACACATTATGTCAAGTAATACATAATTTTGCATTCAGTGTTTTGAAACATTCTTGTTTGGCCTTCAAGGCTGACAAGAAATATCATATTTGAATACCTATGTTGGATTAAAAGTAGGAGTGCATGTTTATCTTTGTCAACATACAGTCTGCATGGCATTTTGGTTCTTTTAAAGCTATGGAATACCAATATATTAAAGGATGCACACTAGTGTCTAATTACACCACAACTAAACATACTCAATAGCAGTATGTTCTCTTATCATTGATGCATTTTTGTAATGTTCCCCAATCTGCATAATGTCATAAGACTTTGTCCATGTACAGTGAAGATTAAACAGTTTTCAAAATTTCAAGTATATTTCAATTCTTTGAGAATATGTTTTTGTGTAGAGACATGTTTTCAAAAAAGATATAAAAAGGAAATATTATCAAAATCTACCTGTACAAAGCAACAATCCCACATGGTTTAACATGAGAAATCTGTAAAGCCATCAAATGTCATACCACCCACATCTATACATATTTTTACATGGTAAAAAAGTGACAGAACCATCCTGATTCACATTATCTTCTTCTCCACTCTCTTTTTCTTCTTTCCTTCTCCACTTCCTCCTCTATATCATTGGAGATCAGACTTAGAGCTTGTGGCATGTTAAGCAAGCACTATACACTGAGCTAAACTCCCAGTCCCACAATTTTGATAATTAAGGTAAAAATTATTAATGGAAGCCAAAATGTGTAGAAATATCTTGTGGACATATTGGATATTCACAGATTCTTAAACATTCTCTCATATACACTTTTATTCTTAACTACAAGACAAAAGGCATCATTCTACTTGGAAAAGTGAAGAAACCATATTAAAACAAATATTAGTACTATGACAAGCAGATGTCAGTCTTAGATCCACTAATCACTCACATTCCAAAATGTTGCTTCCATTTTTCCCCTAGAGAGTACTATGTGACTAAGAATAGGACTTCACTAATTAATCACTCGAGCCTCTCTAGAAATCTGCTATGTACGCAATCACCACATAGGCTTCTTTTGACTTTATCACATATAGCTCTCCTACTCAGAAATATGCTTCATTAAGTAGTTTTATAAAGAGCACAAGTCTATGTTAGGAAGAGAACAATTTTGTCTATGGTAATCATAAAGGGCCTGAATTAGAGTCATGGTTGCTGTTTTAAAAAATAGATCAAAATTTCATGACTAAACAAGACCAAAGTTTCTTTCTCAAGAAATAGTTTGGCAAACATTTCCATGCTATAACCTCTAGGGAAGTGATTTCCTTTGCTTTTAGATGTTGTCATGAAGAGGAACTTCAAGGTTTCATGAATAAGACAAAACTGCGACTCTCATTCCATTGTAGACCACATTCAAAGCAAGAAACCTTGCAGGTTTGACGTCAACATGGAGCCAATGAAAGGAAAAACTGCATCTTTCAGTTCCAGATTGTCTTCTCGAACTCCAGAGGGAACAATAATCACAGTGACTTTTTCATAAAATGTTTTAATGATCACCTCTAATTCTTCTCTTCCTTTCTTCTTTCCTATTTCTTCCTTTCTTCCTTCTCTTCCTTTCTCTCTCTCTCTTCTCTTCTCTTCTCTTCTCTCTTCTTCTTCTTCTCTCTTCTTTCTTTCTTTCTGTGTGTTTCTGCATAATAGCTCTGAATGTCCTGGAACTCTCTTCATAACCAGGCTGTCCTTGAATTGTGGGCGATGAGCCACCATTTCAGCTCCACCTCAACATTCTAATAAGAACTCCATAATATCCTTTCTCAAAAATTTTTACAAAGATAATTTCATTGTCCATTCATGTCCTTAAAAGAATGGAATGTACTGGCTATTCTGAAGTCTTCTGAAAGTTCCATGTGCCTATTTTTAGCAATGTCATGCCTGTGGTTCAAATGTTTATCATTTATTGTAGGCATTTATTACTACTAAAAAAAAATCCTTTGAAATTGGAACCATTTGAGTCAGTTGTATATATTTTAATCAAACAATTTGGATGTTGTTAAAATATTAAATTCATATTTTAAATATTTATACCTACTTGAAACCAACTAATAAAGGGTACCTTGCCCATTTTCAGTAGAAGGCAAAGTCTATCTAATGTAACTTCAGTTGTCTATTATTCATTAATAGCTATAGAATTAGAGTCTATCTACAACTTCTATTCTTAATTTATTCCCTTTTTCTTCCCCCTCATCCCTCTCCCTTTCCCTCTCTGTCATCCTTCTTCCCCTCCCTCTCCCCTTCTCTCTCTCTTCTTTTCTTTATTCCCTCTCTGAAGTTCTCTATTTGAAATTCACTCTTTCTTTCTACTTTGATTAAAGAATGAATCAGAGCCCTTTATGACTTAGCATGAGATTAGAGTACATTGACAGTGATATAATTTTTGAGGTCTTTACAAGCCTCAACTAAAAAATATTCAGCAAAAATTTCAATCATTGAATGTTTCCTAAGTGATGAATAGTAGCAAAAGTTATGTATACAGCTATACTTCATAATTTTAGGTTATTTCATAAAAATTTTACATTAGATAATAAAGAAAAATTGTCTAAAAATTTGAGAGATATTGTGATAATAATTCTATAAATATTTTGGCTCCTTTTGAATTCCAGTTTAATCATATAACCTAACAGGTTAAAAACCATTTTATTCTTTTTGGATAAAAGAAAATATTGCTTTTATAAATCTGTTAGTAAAGTTTTTGTTTGGACAGTTTTTAAGTAGTCCATACAGTTTATTTCTCTCTGATGAGAGAGCTGGATATTTACTGGTGTCACCACTGAATCTTCACTCTTGATTATTCTCATTTGCTCTCACTTCTGACTATGTCATTAGGTACTCACCTGTGCTTAGCATCTTTCTGACTTACTTTCCTTATGCCATCTGTCTACTATCATCTCTTAATATTTTTCCTGGGTTTATGAATTCTAGAAAATTTTTTTATCACAACCTGCTTGTTAAGCTCTTGCTTTGTCCATATTTTAATATACAGAGCAATAAAAATACATACATTATGTTTGCTTCTGAGCATCCAGTCCTCTTCTCATAATGCTGTACATTATAACTTTCATTTCTAATATAAAATCGAGCCTAAATATATTTAATGTTCTCCTTTCTGAAATGGGTAAAGACAAAATGCTAAATTAAAGTTGCATATGAATTTGCTTTTCTGGACCTCACTCCTCTCAACAAATTCTGCTGTCATAATAAACATGTAAGCCTTAGTGCTAGAAATTCTCAATATTAAAACTTCTAGAATGTTAATGAAGGTTTCTCTTCCATATAAACTCCTTTTAGTGTGTATAGGTTTTCTGATCATTCATTCTCCTCTGAAGAATTTCTCTTTTTAGTTAGTTGTTTCTGACTCACTTCTATGATTATAGTAAAATCTGATGGCATGTCAAAGACACTTCACCTTTTTTAACATTAAACCATACCTGAGAGAAAGAGAGTATGTAGATGAACACACCACTTTAAACATGATAATTCTTATCCCCTTCATAATTTAAATAGTATTTTCATGAATAATTTATTGACTAATTCTACTTATATCTAGTATATTTAATCTAGATATGCATGTATTTATTTGTATAAGTAATGAAAATAATGCAGAGAGAATTTTAGCTTCTGCTCTCTTTATATTCCACCTGTTTTTAAAATAAAGTACTTAAAATATTAATTGCTTCTAATTATTTATTGAGACACAACTGCATGCAATTTGTATTCTCATTAAATTGTCCTTTAAAAATAAATATTAATGGTACTACAGATTTTAGGTATTCAAATGACATGCAAAATTCAATTCATCAGAAAACAAACAAACAAAAACCCGACTTTCCTCCACCACACCGAGCTCAAATCAGTCTTGAAATAATATACTTCAAGGTAATGTCATGACCGTATACTTTCTGCTTAGAATGGTTATTTATAGTTGGATCAATTAATTCCTAGAATCTGTAGGGTAAAGTATCCCTTTGTCCTGTCATCCTATAGAGCTAAGTATATGGTCTATGCTGAGCTGGAGCAAACTTTAAAGCTGATCAAGCTTCTAAGCAAAATCCTGTATTACGATTAGTGATGGGTTCGATGCTGTGAAGTGAATAGAGGGGAAAGAATCACAAAGGGTTTCCAGGTTGGAGTTGGATGAAAGAGTCGTGGGAATGAACTTATATCTGGGGCTTATCGCAACTCCTTGGTGGCTGGAATTAGGTTTGAAATCTTGTTAGGACAAACCTTGGGATATTCATGGGATATTTTCTCTTTTTAGTAAGGTCACACGCACCAAAGGATCAGTTTTCTGTTTCAAAAAACACCAAGAGAAATATAATGAGAATTTCAGATACTGACACCTAGGACTTAGAAGACAGAGTCCCTTCAAAGTCTGTGAGGCTATTCAGAGCTAATTATAAGGAAGTAGCATTTATAAGAACAATACAATTGGCTTTAAGGAATTAAATAAGGTATGCATTCAAATTTAGCTAGTAACTAGAAGAATTTCACTTTCATCCAAATGTAAAATCAAATAAAACATAAGAAAAAATAAAATAGCTTGTATTGACCTGGTTTAAAAAATCTGTAAACACATCTTTGTGCTCTATGCATTTGTGTTTCTGTTGATTTTTGTAAATGGGAGACTTCTAATTTACCAGACACACATTATTTTCCTTGTTTATAACAAACCTTGTCATTACTACCAGCATCTTTTACCTTTTTAGAAAATATGAATGAGAATTTTCATATTTGCAAGACAGACACATTTAACAGTAACTGTATCACAACATTTTTGTGATTACAAAATTACATAATTTTGCTTTGGCAACCATATATCAAACATTTTATATAAAATGTAGGGAAAGTGTTCTTTCATATATAGTCTTACTTAAAAGAGTATGAAAACCATTAAAATGAAAACGCTATTTAAAATTATGTTCCCTTCCAAAACCAAATCTGGTCAGATAGGAATGTTTACGTATTTAATTCGTAGGTTTATTTATTCCTTTAATACATTTTGTTGTATATAGTCTTCAGTTTTACTGTTGGCCGATATTGAATTCACATTCTTTTGTGAATTGAATTCAATTCACATTCTTTTCCTGACTATTTCTACCAAGAAATCAGTTGGATGCTTTAGGGGATTTTAAAGGGTGAACAAAACACAAACACACACCATTAACCATGAACATTAAAAACTAGTTATGGAAACAATTGGCAAACATTTATTTTAAACTTTGCTATGGACTGTGAATGAATCCCAGTTGTAGACCCTGTGCAAGGACCTCTGTTTACTTATCAGTAGAAGTACAAAACATTTGGTTTTCTTTTTCTTTCTTTCTTTCTTTCTTTCTTTCTTCTTTCTTTCTTTCTTCTTCTCTCTTCTTCTCTCTCTCTCTCCTTTCTCTCTCTCTCTCTCTCTTCTTTCTTTCTTTCTTTCTTTCTTTCTTTTTGAGATATAATTCCCTTCCCCTTTCCTTTCCTTCATTCAAATCATCCCATATATAAAATTTCCTGTTATCCTTTAAATTCATAGCTCCTTTATTCATTAATTGTTTGTGTTTGTATATATATTTTCAACTCCTAAATATCCCATTTAGTCCATATAAACTTATTTATATGTATGTTTTCTGGACTAACTGATTAGCATTGGGCAATCAGTTGGTATTCTCTTCCCTTGGGAAAACCATCTCTCCTGCTCCCAGTTTTCCTCAGTTGCCTATAGCCTTTTTGTGTAGATTGAGGTCTTGTGGGCTTTTTTCCTCCATCCATTTTAAGATGTTTATTGTTGTTGGCCTTATTCAGCTCATGTTTAGGCAATCATGTTACTGAGACTATGGTGTAGCTTCTAATAATACTGGGGAATATAACCTCACAATAAAGTCCCTGATCCTCCAACTCCAAGCAGTTATTATCCCCGCCCTCCCTTCCCCCTTAGGCATTGTTCCCTGAGCCTTAGGTATAGGAGTATTTTGTAGATATACATTAAGACTGGGCTCCACAATTGTTCATTTTGATTGATTATGGCTTTTGTAATGGTCTACATCTGTCACAATAAGAAGTTTCACTGATGAGTGGTAAACACCACTCATCAAAGTATCTTTGGGTATAAAAACCATATCTTTATAGATTGATTCTAGGGTTATTCTGAGTTAGTAAATTAGTGGTTGAAGAAACTCTTCCAATAAACATACTGTGCTACTACCAATTAAGTTGCTAGGTCTGCAGTACCAGGCATGGTTTCCTTCTTGTTGAATTTGTCTGAAGTCCAATCAGAAAACTGTTAGTTATGATTGAGATGTGCATGATACTACTACACCATTAAGATATAATGCCATGATGATTGTTCATGTTGTTCATAGGCATTTTATTTTTTTTTAAGAAGGAAACACAATAAACAACAAACAAACAAAAACAAAACCTGGTGTTATGGAGTTAGTGTACAATTTGTTCAACTTGAAGGCAGCACTCAATTTCTCAGATTTTCTTTCTACAGATTGGATGAGTGGTAAACAAAACTATGATACTTGTTATTGTATAATGCAGCCTAGAGGAACAAAGACAAAAGAGGATTGGTTCTCATCTCCACAGAACACAGAAAGGGCCATAGACCTTTGTATCAGAGCATGAGCTGCCTGTGACTAGAGATAGGTTCATGCTTCAACAAAGAGCCAGTTGTAAAAATGCAGAAAGCAGTTATTGCATTCATGTATATTTTGCTGTTGTTGCTCTTCACTGGAGTTCTTGAATATTCAGCAAGGTAAGGAGCCCAAGGGGACTGTGCATAATTCTGTTGTTGGGAAATCCTAACAAGCTGAGATTCAGGAAATGACTGGATCTAAGCCAGACATTACGGTTTCTGACAAAATCTCATGATTGAGTTACTTTTTAATACTTTGTAAATTTATTTTTCCATTCAGAAGAAGAAAATGATAATATCACTATCTCTGTAAAATGGTCAAAATGTACTTCTAATGGATTTATCCCGTGAATAGACTGCCCACAGTCTAATGGGATTCTTAAGTGTACCTAAACAGGAACATCTTTCATAAACAGGAGAAGGAAATCTTTTGTTAGCTGTGTTCTCTCTCTCTCTCTCTCTTCTCTCTCTCTCTCTCTCTCTCTCTCTTCTTTCTTTTTCTCTTTCTCTCTCCCTCTTTCTCTCTGTCTCCTTTAGTTGCTATATCTATAAATCTATCATGCTCTTTTGGGAAAGTAGTTAAATTTTAGATGATTAATTCTCTAAATGTGCAAGTGTTGCAGAATTTTTTTTCATAAAATATTTAAAGCTTTGGACTAAAATTCTATAAACTAATTTTTGACATCAAATTATTTCTTACTTTAGAAACAAGTTTAGTACTAAGAAGTTAGGCAAGAGAAAGACTGACTTTTCATGTATTTATGAAATTATTGAATGGATTATACCAACTAAATGCAAATGGCCTCATCAATACGTGTTAAAATGTTTATATATTTAATATTTGGGTTATATGCAAATTATGTTGTATTCCATTAAATATTCACTGTGTATAGTTTGAAGTTGTTAACAAACTTCACTTAAATTCCAAAGCTTGAATACACAGATAAATAGGGTAAAACCATATTTGTCCATATGCGTGCTACAGCATATTACTGAACAACATATTAACAACATAGTATATAATTGACAATATATTACAGATACAGGTGTTTTGATAATTCCTTCAAAATTCATACTGATAAGAATTATATAATACCATTAAATTATTTCTTGGTCTTAATTAGTTAACATTTTTATAGATTTTTAACTGATTGTGTAAAACCAATTGCATACTGTTCAGAGGTACCTGAGAACCTAGTTACCGTACTTAAATTCTGAGAAATAACACTTAAATAATACAAGCAGAATTTGTAAGATGAAAGTTCAATGTTCCTGAAGTTCTCTGAAGTCTGTTCCCACTTTCTTTTGAATTAATATGGTGGACTGAAACACTGAGAAAATATCTAGTCGTAAATCTGAATTAACATTGGATCAACTCCTGCTTCTATCCCATTTAGTTCTTTAATTTTGACATTGGGTATATTTTTCAAATTTCCACGACTTTTTCTAAGATCTTAGGTGGCCTTGGAAGCACTTTCCTTTAGCTCACTAGACCATTTCCATTATTGGAGTGTTTTCTTTCTTAATAAACTGTAATTACTGTTACATGCCTCATTTAAAAGGCGACTTTTGCGCTCTTCTCTGGTAGGCTGCAGAATTTACATATAAACTTTACTATATTTTCCCTTAAACAGTGATACAATTGATAAAAAAGAAACAGTTCTACTTGTCTTTAGAGGTAAATTTGAGGACTAAGATGAAAAAGGTGTGTGCAGTCCTTCATCACTTAGAGGTTCATAAGTGTTAGAAGAAGCAGTCTGAATGTCTATTCTGTCCTTTAAGACTCTCCCTCATTGACTTGCTGTTGTTCTTACCAGTGATAACATCATGCTACAATGTTGCTTCAGGTCATAAGAAAAATTAATTGTTGAGATCACATGGTTTTATGTTTAAACCTCAAAATGACAAAAGCCTCAACTCTTTCTGATAATCAAAATGAGACAATAAAGTCTGAATAATTAGAAAAGCTGTGATGAAAACTTTATAGTAGTCAGGGATTGTAGACTGAAAGAGTTGAAAGGGTTTGCAATCCCATGAGGAGAACAACACCAACCAACCAGAGCCCCCAGGGTCTAAACCACCAGCCTGGTAGCGCTTAGAGAGGGACCCATGGCTCCAGCTATATATGAAAGGGTGGTATAGGTGGGAGAAGAGATCCTTGGTCCCATGAAGGCTGGACGTCGTGTGTGGGGGAATTCCAGGGTGGGGAGGTGAGTTGTGGGGCAGGGGTAGGTGGGGGTACACCCTCATAGAAGCAGGAGGAGGGGGGATGGGATAGGGAGTTCCTGGTAGGGAAGGGGGAAAATGGAGTAAGGGAGAAACATCTGAAATGTAAATAAAATATCTAATAAAAATAAAATAAAATAAAATAATTTTTGCTTTAGGGTAAGAGTCTAAATATTTGAATTTCTCTTTTTATTTTAAATTGAGGAATTGTATACTCATAGCATATGCTTTGGTAGAGATTTAAGTATTCACCATTATGAGACAGAATATATCAGGTTTATTTTCTCATTTACCTTACACTATCTATAAAGTAGATATCATCATCATTATTTTTTAACTAAATAACATTCTAACACCTAGAAATTCTGACTAACTTATCTTAATGTAAACGATGTGTAGTGATGTCACAAAGACTTATGAGACAAGCAAAACAATTCAGTGTTGCTTCTACATAATTTCTGTGGAAATGCTTGCAAGTAGAGATTCTCCAATAGATAATGGTTAGATTTTAGTTTATTTATCTTGATTATACATAATTAGTAGACTTCTTGTACATTATGTTATTTTCTTTTTGGTTTGGGAAGGTATATGCATTTTTTTCTGTTGTATTTGTTTTGTGGTGCTAAGGGTGAAACCCAGACCTTACACAAAATAGGCAAATATTCTTTACTGAAGTACATACTAGCCCCAATTTTTCAGAAAAATATGATTCAAAACCCTATTCTACTTATGTTAATTTTCAAATGATTATACAGTGTTTTTTTTATTAAATTCTTGACTAATTTCCATAAGGAATATTTTTAACAGTCAAGGAAGGTCACATGATCTTATCTCATATTGTATATTTTTCATTATATATTCATACATACATACCTATACACTGTAAAACAGACAGATGTGTCATTCATAAACACAGAAGCTTAGCAATGCATAACTTTGGAATATTCCATTCACAGTAAACAATGTACCAGAGCTTCAGTTCTTGATAAAAAATTTACTTTAACAAAGTTGACCTCTATATCTCAGGACCGTGTGTCATTTACAAAGATGTTCTAGAACATATCTTGCATTTTTCTAGAACTTTCCGATACTTTATAATGAATATGCTACCATACACATATTTTCAAATATTTTGATATCATGACCCTACAGTGACATAGTGTATTGATGGGATACAATAAATTTTAAAGTATTTGATAGGTTTTGCCAAATTTCCCTCTTAGAAGTTAAAACTCTATAGGTAACAAAATATTTGGCAGTTTTATTAATAAAGGCTGATTATCTTAAATGAAGTAATTTTACTGGGCTAATATTGCCAATGATTCCTTGAAGGCATTATACTCACAATAAATAAAGATATGAACTTTGGTTTGAAACTCCATTTGTGCTGCAAGGTCATTGTCACTAGGCAAAATTTTCCCTTCAAAATCACAAATGTACTAAGATATGTACAGACAAGCTTTTATTGTAAGTACATTATATTTTTCTCTAAAAGTTTGAAGTTTGCCTAATTAGGAGAAATTTATTTATTTTATATTGAAGAAATTAGTGTATGATTGTATCGTCATAAATGAAATATATCTTTCAAACTATGTTCATTGAAGAGCTCATGTCTTGAATGTGCTACTTAGTTTCCTTGGGGGACAAAAAGGTCATGGAAATGAGATGACTTTTCAAAAAGTAGATTTTTTCTAGTTTGGTTTAAACTAATTAAACTTTCTTCTTCAATCCTATGCTAAATACAAGTGAGAACATATATTTTTATGGATATATTTGACAGGTTTTGCCACATCTGCACTAGATTGAATACTGACATTATAGTGTCAAATTTATATATATATATATATATATATATAATATATATATATATATATATATATATATATAATATAAGAACACAAATTTTAATACATATTAAGAAAGAACATAATATCTAAAACAAATTATATCTATAAATCTAATTTACAAATGCACTTTTGTGAGGAAAACACAAGTCATATAACTCATGATGCCATCTGTTTGCAAAGAAGCGAATAGAGGTATTTGCTATGATGCAAAGTCATAGAGTCTTCCCAAGATACCATCTGTGATGACTACTGTCTTTGTACATGTGACACAACCAGCATCATCTGAATGAGGGAACCTCAAATAAGAAAAATGCCTCCATCAGACTGGCCTGTAGGTAAAACTTTGAGATGTTATCTTGAAAAATGATGGTGAAAGGCCCAACTGACGGGAGATGGTGTCATCTCTGTGCTTGTGGTTCTGGGTTGTATATAAAAACAGATGGAATAAAACATGAAAATCAAGCCAGTAAGTAACACTCCTCTTTGACTTCTGCTCAGTTCTAACATCCTGGTTCCTGCCTTGCTTGAACTTCTAACCTGACGTCCTTCAGGGATGAACTGTTACCTGAAAGTATACGATTAAATATACCTTTTTCTCCCAAATTACTCTTCGTAATGGTATTTATCATGGCAATAGAAATCAAACCAGACCACCATCTCTTTGAGGTAACCCACTAACAGAAACTAAAAGTTAAAGGTATCTGATGGTTTAAAAATCACATGGGATGCAGGTGGGTTCTAAATAATGCGTATCTCTTCTTCAAAGAGCATCCAAACCTTTGTATGTTTGATATAAAATTTATAGTGAAATACAACTGTGGGAAGGCAAGGACAACAAATGATTCTTTTTTATAATCAGTTTACTGAATAGGACTTCCATAAAGAATAATAATAAAGCTAATAAAATGGATACAGCATCTTTAATAGTCGTAGAGTGTTTGTGAAGGCACCATTCTTAAGGTAGTCTTTATATGTATTCTTAAAATGATTTGTAACTAAAAAAATAGATGCTATGTTAAAGCTTAGCTTTGTGAGACAATTTCAGTTTCATCTCCAAGTAAGTGCCACACTTTAAAATGCTTCCTGTGTATTTAATCAACATAGGCCACTGCTACAGTGAGTAATATCTAACTGTATCTGGTTTCTTTTTTTTTTGTGATAAAACCTAATTTATTTTTTCATCATACTATGTATTTAAATCAATCACCCAATCAATTTAAACTCTATACCTCATCCATGTGTAGAAGAAAATCTAACACTTGGCTATTCTGGCAAGGAATTATATCCAAAAAACTTCTAGGTCTGTGTGATCTAGCTGGAATGCAGACACAACTTTAATCCCTCTGGGTGGAATATAGACATACTCTTAATACACACTTTTAATCCAAACAATGAAGATAAATTTGGTTTGTAGAAGCAAGTAGCCATGTTTGAAAGAGACATGGTCAGACAAATTGTTGAATCATAAAAATTTGACCTGAATGAGTCAGAGATAGAATATGCTTAACTTTCACAGGAACACTACAGGAAAGAGAGGCTATATAAGAGAAGAGTGAAGAGAAGAGAGAGAGAGAGAGAGAAGAGAGAGAGAGAGAGAGAGGAGGAGGAGGGAGAGAGAGAGAAAGGATGCAGTTTTATTGGAACAGTTTTACAGAGACAGTTTATTCAGCAGTAAGCCTGTAAAACAATTACACCAAGGAAATAAAAGATACTCTTACATTCATGTATTCAGTAGTCTTCATACACTAGAAATTCGGTCTTTTAAAATTTTTTATGTATATTTTAGGATGACTGTGCCAATTAGAAACTAGCAGCATATATGCCCCATAGAAATTCTGTTTAATAAATACTTTAGCATATCAGAAAATGCTAAGTGTTGCTAAATTCATTAATGCATTATGAGGCAAAATCCTTGTATATTCTTTGCTATAGGTGGATTTAGAACGCACTAGTATTGCTGACTGAATCAATAACTATATGGTTGCTTGAAAGAAGGTGTTTTAAACTGAGATTTCATTTTTCTATATGTGTTGGCTGAATACTATTTCAAAGATAATTCTCATCAGCTTGCACGGCTTAATAACTTCAGAAATCAATTCAAGTAGAGTCAATAAGGAATCTTTATTTTTTTCCTTTTACAATTTTAATGCAGTGCTCAGAGCAGGTAGGGAATATCTTGGGCTTGTCTCAAACACATTTAAGCATGAGTATATATATATATATATATATATATATATATATATATATATATATTTAATGGCATGTTGACTGTGTACAGTAACTTTGTGAGGGAGGGTCAGGATAGGAAAAAGACAGTTATAAAATAAGACTGTGTATCTGAACTGTTGTCGACATTTTTTAATTTCTTGTAATATTTGAACTAGTCAACATTATTCATTTCTATCAAAGCTTTAGAAATTTCTACATTTTAAATGACCTCTAATGACAAAAATGTAATCAATAAAATAAAATTTGCATAATAAGCTGCTGCTGACCTTTATTTGAGTCATGACACCTAAAATTGTCCACAGTTTTGCTCAGTTCTTGTAGTTTAAAACAACCACAGCAAACCATGAAATGCAGCCACCTGCTCTCTGCTCATTTGAGACCCTGAATTACTGGACTAAAAGGATTGTGAATATGATTATGACTGTACAAAATTATAGATGCTCATAAGTGACATAGCTTATCAGGCAAGAAGCTCAGAACTGCATATGAGATATCCAGTGGTATGAGTTGTCAGTCAGAGATTCTTAGTGACTACCAAAGACAATATAGCTTATATCTATTGCTATTTGTTGATTGTAGGACATATTCCTCAAGACACCACAGACATTGATCAAGGGATTAACCTAGAGGTTTTCTCTCTGCTGGGTAGCTTTCACAATGCTGGCGTATGTTTTGCTATTTTCTTTGGAGAAAAGCTATCAAAAGTCTTACAAAGACCTGAACACTATTACTGACAATGATAGATCAATCACAAGATCAATTCTGTCAAAACTCTAGCATGAAGAAGGAAAGAGCTCATGAGGCTCCACCATAGCTGTGGAGGTATCGACTACTTACTACCCCTTGAGGAAGAAGATTCAGTATCTTAAGTGGTATGACCCACGATCAAATAGATGATGACTGACATCCATGAAGATACAGGCAGTTGTAATTAGACTCACTGTGTTATAAAATAAAGAAGACGAAGATGGGGAAAGGACATGGGTTATGATATAAATACATTTAATAATGTATGATATTACCAAACAATAAATAAAAGTTGCAAAAAATAAATGTTGTGTGCTCTGTCTTGTATCTTTTGATTCTTTACTCAAATATGATATACAAGTGTCCTATTGTGATTTTACTTTTAGTTTTAGGGGACATCTTTCACTCCACCATTATACATCCATACTGGGAATGAATAGATTTTCTTTTCCTCCTTGCATACAAGACAATATTTGTTTTTAAAATAATAGTCATTTTCACTCACATACAATGAGGGGGACTCTCAATGTACTTTTGATTTGCATGTTTCTGATGATTAAGGAAGTGGAGTGAACAAGAGAATATAAGTGGAGAAGAGGGTATATGCAAATATTGTGCATTCATTCTCATATGCAGGAATATTATGTATATATGAAGTGTTAAAACTACTTGCATTCAAGACGAGTGGCAGCAGGTGAAGAAAAATGGATAGTCATATGAATATACAACAAGGAAATATATATGAAGAAATGATATAAATGAACACATTAGTCTGTGTGCTAAGTAAAAATATGAACAACGACAATAAAAAAAAGCAAAAAACACAATGAAAAACAAAAGACACCACAGGAAAGAAATGAATCTGTATGCATGAATTTACCACATTTAAAATAAGACTCAAGACTAAATTGCACTTACATTAACTTGAGAAAAATAATTTCTACTGTGATTTAGGTTCATCTGATTATATACCAAGATTCTTTTAGCTAATGGTATACAGCAGTGTTATTCTAAAGCAGGGATGAATTAACACAGGAATCTTTCCTACTGAAACCTCTGGTAGTAGATTGGATTTCAGATGAAGTAAAAACATTCTTTTACTCATTTAATAACAGAAAAACAGATATAATTTAGACAAATAAATGTAAAATGTATTGTTTATTTTGTACTTGTTTACAACTAAGATGACTGAGACTGCCGCCATGTTTACTGCAATTCTATGCAACATTTTCCATATTCTGTCCACTTGTACAGCAAAACTGCTATCTAGATGTTCTCAATTCCTCATTAATGAGAATGGGAGAGGACTGTGTCTTGAATCCTAGACAAAGTCTTTGCACATCATGCAGCTATACCAATGGTAGGATAATTCTGAGAACAGGAAATATCCTTAAGGAATTTCAACTTAAGAAAAAAAAAATCAATAATTGCCTTGGAGAACAAGTATTTAACAAGATTCCTAGTACAGGATAGAGGCTAAAAATATTTGTTGAGTGAATATGCTGTTGAATGATATCTTCTCAGCCCAAGTAGATTCAGTCTTTTAATATTATTTACTTCTAGAGAACTACTCAATTTTTAAAAAGTACTCTCCTACATTTCTCAGACTTTATTTTCTCTAAGACCTCAAATAAGTTTTGGAGAGGCTGGAAAGACTGTGAATGATGTTGTACATCTGGAATTGAGGCTGTGTGAACTTGTGTTTAGCACTGAAATATGGCTCTTAAATTACAATGGAACTCACAGGATAGAGAAACGATAGAGTAAAATCCTTGCACGTTTGTCTTAAATATAAGCTACAGGACCTATGCCTTTGATCTTCAGTCGTTTAAACTTCTATATGGCTCACTTGATATAGCCTGTGCAGATGTAACTGACTCCATTCGCCACCCGCATCTTGTGAATTAGTTCTTACATCTAGCGTTCCTGTCAAACCCAGATTTTCTGTCTTTAGAAGGACTTTGGCAATCCCCAAACAACATACTCATATTTTAGCTTAAGTAAAGGCTAAGCACTACTTTTAAGCTCAGTAATTAGATTGTCTGCTATCAACAGTTCATTTTTGCATACATATTGTTTCATTTGAGATCTAAATGTTAGTTAGAACGTAAAATGTAGGAGTTACATTTTATGTATGTATTCATTTATTTGTATATTTATTTTAAGACAATCATTTATGATGCATAATATTAGAGAACTGCAAACTGAGCAGTAAGCAGAATACTCTTGCAGTATGGTGATGTATACTAATGAGATTATTAAACTAAGAAATTTAAAAGCAACTCTGTCACTATCTAGAGGATTTTCATGACATTATTTTATCATATAAATTTTCTGCATATATGGTATCAATGTCAAATTTTAATAAGCAACAAATCTACAAAATAGCCACCCAGAACTTTGTATGCTCAATGGTATACAAGCAAGTACAATGTAATAACTATTGCTAACATAATTCCCATTACATCATCTTTAGAAAAAAATACTTTTATGAAGTCTATTATGTTTGTATTAATTTGAAGTTTTAGCCTAGAATCTAGCAAGTACAAAATGCTTCAGGAAATCTTTTATATTTTATTTTTTATTAATTAATTTTTGTTTACATTTCAAATGTTGTCCCCCTTCCAGGTCTCTTCTCCACTAACCCATCCCACCCACTCCCCTTCCCCTTTGTCTCTAAGAGGGTGCTCTGGACATTTATCTAATACAATACAAAGCTTTGTGTTAAAGGAAGCCTTCATAGATTTCCATACTATGTAAACCAAGGACTATTTTTTTTTATATCTTTGAACTTATTAAATGTGCTAGAAATGCAAATTAAATTATAAACTATAAATTAGGTGCAAATTGAATTTATTTTATCAAAATAAGTTTCTTTATTTTTTTTTCTAGTACAAGTTTTTGACAGATGTACACCAGGCCTCTGAAATACAGGAACCAATTAATAAGGGCTTTGAACTAAGAGGCTTTTTTACACCACTTTCCTGGTTTCATTGTGAATTCAGAGAAAAATATGACATCTTCCAATCTTATCCAATTCCATCTCATCCGAGGAGAGGAAGAGCAGAATAAACAGAATGGAATAAATGGTCTGTCTCAGTAGCAAAAGCTTGAATTATATTGAGCTATGTAAATTCTCTTAAAACCTAGGTGAAATAAAACAAACAAACGGAGCTAGGGTCTTGGGATGAGTATAGCAGGATAGACATCATCTATACTGTGAATCAAATAGGTTGTCACTAGACAGAGAAAGAGAAAAGAAGACACAAGAACAAACAGAATAACATTCAGGAGAGGAAAAGAATGAAGAAAAGTAGGGTGGAGTGGAATGCATATGAGGATATAGGGTAGAATGAGACACTAAAGTCAAATGTACAACTCTGGAAATCTTGCTTAATGCATTTGGTCTATACCCCAATTTCATGAGGGGTAGAAACCTCACCATCAGGACTTAATTCTCTTGGCATCTTTCCTAATATCATAACTGTTTTTATTCTTAAGTGTGTCAAAGTTTAGGCAATGCAGAGCAATTATCTGATCAAACTTCTGGGAGCTATTCAAACATTTCTCAGGAAATTAGCATGCATAAATCCTTTTTATTTTTTTCTTAACCTTCACTCTTGGATGGTGTAGGATTGCTAACTAAAGTCCACTAGACTATCCAGTAAATTGCTACCCTTGTAAATAGAGTATTATTCTAAGAAAGCCATTCCTAATTTGTACTTATGGTTTGTGCTGCATGCTTGGATAGAAATCATGTGGTCTACAAATCTAAATATATTTGATACCTCACTTTTTACAGAAAATATATTGTTGATCCAATTTGTAAATTAAAATATAGGAGATAAAAACAGAAGTGAGGAATTACTAAATCATTTTATATATTCATAATACATACACACACAAACACACACATTACATTTTGGTATCAACTGGAAATGAAATTAAAATATAGAGATCTAAATAGCAACATTTTTTTTTAAAGTCCTTCATCAAACCAAGATATTTTTCTAAGAACATAGTCAACCACAGAAAGATATTTAAAATGCTATATCAAGAACACAAGAGTAATTTATTTTGAGAACTTTTTGTCCCCAAATTCTTTTCTGGTTAAAAAAAAAAAAAGGCTGTAACTGCTATTATATATTCAAATTAACCAAATTTAAATGTGAAGGTAATTAAACATAAGGTCATACAAAATGAGTATAAACTACAGAAGGAGAAACTGTTCTCAATAACAGAAATCACAGAAACAGAGAACATGAATTTCACACTATACTTAGGCTCTATGCGGAGACAGAATATGCAACATTCTGAGTAGTGCTATGACCTTAAAACCCCAACCCAATAACCCTGCACTCTTTGCAAGTTCTAAATAACTTTTTAGACCTTTTGATATGTGTCAATGGCCTTAACAATGAGTAAAATACAGTACTAGTTCTATACTTAGTTCTATTGGACACCTCATGATCTATAAGAATATATACTTTACTAGACTGGGTGTACCAGGCAAATGACATCAGAGCAAGAAGAACCCATTCATCCATTTTTCAAGAATAGTCTGATGATTATAAAGCTCAGAGATGGAGAGTCACTGACTCTTCACCACATCAAAAACCCACAGTATTTACAGGCTAAAAACTTTTGGATCAAGAAGTGATAATAAAAATCAGAAGAGTGAGTCTCAGAAGGATGACATAATTTTTAAAGGCCACTAAATGGGTGCAATCATATTAACTCAAGCTTTCTTAATAAGGATGTAGCTTGTTTCTGAAAATGTTTATACAACATTTTTTACTTTTAAAGATGTAACATAATTCAATTCCTTGACCTGGAAACTGAAAATAAATTGCATACATAATTAAATATTTGCATATATATTTTATTTCTACTAATGTCTAGAGAAATTATTTTTTTCCCAATTATAAATGTAGGCAACAAACCAAGAATGTTATAGAGAGTACTGGTGACATTTTTTTTTTAAAGATAATCTGTTTTCCTGCTACATTAGACTTATGTCAGTACTGCAAAATTGTTATTTATTTTCATTAAAACTTTGAAATTGTTACTCCTAACAATATTAGATATAATGGGATATTTTAGTAACAATATAAATGAAACATTTTCATAATTTTAGCAATATAATTTTTATTTTATACACTCTCATATACTCTTTCAGTTTAAATTAACAAGAATCTTATGATTTCCAAAGGGAATGGTGATAAAAAAGCATGAATAATGGTAATTTGTGGCTCGCTGCATAACACATGATTAGCACACATAGACCCTGGATTTAGTCACCAAGTCACCAGCAATGCCTTCCCCATAACACACACACGTGCACGCACGCACACTCACACTTGGATAAAATCATCATCTACCACATCAAAATACCTGCCCAGCTAGATATTGTTGTGTAATCAGTCACCTTGAAATTTACTGACTAAAGATGACAGCAACTACTTTTCTGTCTCTTACCATGTTTCTATTGTTTGATCAGGCTCAGCTAGGTGGTATTGCACACACCCTGGTGTATTTCTGAGTCCTTATTGCAATGTAAAAGGAATGTAGTGTCAAAACCTTCTCCATTCCCTGATTACACTTTAGCTGAGTATGCTATCATTTACACATGCAGTTCTCCCTTTGCTTTCTCAAAAGCCTACTGCCTTTTAGAACCTAGCTCAGAAGTCATATGACATCATTTCTATCAGAGTTCCAGGCTTGCCCAAATTCAAGAGGAGATGATCTCATCTCTCCATATAAGGAAAGACAATGTCAAATTGTAGGAACATCGAGGACAGGATGTATTTGCTAACCTTCTTTGGAAAGAAGAGGACATTATATTCCCTATGGAGATTTTTATGGAATTCTTTTTTGGCCTTGTATTTTCTTTTCTTCTTTGTATAGTATTGTATTCTTGATTTTTTTCATCTCAAAAATAGCACTTTTAAAACAAACTGTTTAGCTAAACTTTATTTCAGGATGACAACATACTCTCTCATTCCCCACCTGTCTCTTCCCTAACCCAATATTAGGGATTCTAGGCAGAATTCTCTGAATCTCCCCCTTATGAACAATCTACATACTTACTTTCATTTCTACAGAGTTTGGTGTGCTGCTACTTCACTTCAACCCTACTCATGGGTTTACTTACTTTTTTTTTCTTTTTTTTGCATCATTTTTATATGAGAGCCTTTATATGCCTGCAAACTCCCAAGGGCATATTTAACAATTTCCCCCGTTTATCTCAGAAGACTAGTCACACATTAATGCTCAAGTAATATTTATGAGGGATTGTTCTTTCAAATTCATTTTTCTGCTGTCAGTCTGACTCAGCCATCCTCTTTCCATAAATTAACCAAATCTGTATTATGGGTAAGTGTTACAACACACTTTGAAAAATATTACAAACATGGTGACCTGGTTATCTGTATAGTTAAATAACTGAACTCCCAGAGTTGGACACTGTTGTACAAAAGTGGCCCCTGTCAATAAAAGAAGATAACAGAAATAAAGAAAAGAAAAAATAGGTTGCATAATTGCTTTGACAGATTGAGGTCCCAGCAAGTGACATGGTTTTACAGTTACTTATGAGATCCTTACCTTCTGTCAAATTGCAAATTCAAATTTCCAATGGTTGAGGTTTTTTGAATTTGTCAAAATACCTTCTCAGTTGGAAGATGATTTTCCAGTGATCATAACAGTATACTCACAGAGCCTAAGCGCAGAGGATACGATTTTCTAAGGCAGTATACAAAAATAGTATTGAGGAGAACTGAAATGATAGTGTCATCATTGATGTTACACCTCTAAAGGTGTGTCTCATGGGTTATCCACAGTCATGGCACTAAGAAGCCTTCCTAAGTGTCAATATTCACTATGCTGAATGGCACAAGACTCACAGCACACGTGGGCAATGAAACAACTTCCATTTACTGTGTCTTTGCTTCCATAAATGAAACATGAGCTCAAGGAGACAGTTCTGGCTCAACATATGCAAATGATTCTTACAAGCCTTTTTGTGAATCATCACCCCTGCCTCAAAATCAAGGTCAGATGAAACATGCGATGCTGCGGAACCTCTGAGAACACTACTTCTCCAAGTGCTCAGGTGCTTGGACAAAGTCAATGAAATATTAAACAATGGGCTAAGGGACCAAATATGAGAGATTATTTTAAAACACCAGAATTCATATTGCATGGTTTTCTGACACTATGCCAACTGACCCAATAGGAGAGAACAAAACATTCTCAGGACATGCATTTCAAATTTTCATGAAGCATGAAGAATTAATCTGGCAAGAATTAAATATATTGCTGTAGAAACAAATCTGATTTGGGGGGGACTCATCTGAAATTAGAAATTGTCAGTTTGATCAATTATTTATGTGTCTTTTATTCGTAAATAACAGATCAGCTGGCTCACTGAGAATGACAAAATTTCCATACAATTAAGGAGCTAACAGGATTTATTTGGCTTTTTACGGGAACCAAAGAGGAACCTTTGTCACAAGAGAATTTCTATAGCTTTAAGCTAATTTACAAATTCTTTTTTCTTTTTCTTTTTTTCTGCTCTTTCTTTAACTCTTGCAGTATTGTGCTTGTTTCTAACAAAACCCTGTGGAGCCAAGGCTTGTCTTGCTCTTTTAATTCATTTTATTTCATTTTTTATCAAGTTCTAGTGATAGGCAGAGGATTGACAGCAACACCTCCGTGGTGATGCAGAAGCCATTACGCTCCTTCCTAGTGAGAGAGGCATTTTCACAAACTAGATCGAGATTGTGTTTTGGAGATATATTTGACTCAAACTCACCGTAAGTGTTTTACAAACAGATTGTCCATGACATGTACATATGCTTCACTATTCCCCAAGAAACAATGCCAATTCTGTCTGCCAATAGCAGATCATGCTATTTAAAGTAACTGCAAGTAAGGCTGCTGGCATGATGGCTCAGCAGGTAAGGCACTTGTTTCCAAGCCTGACAGGGACCTGAGTCTGATCCAGGGTCTACAAAGTAAGAGGAGAGAACTGTCCTTGCAAGTTGCTCTTCTGTCTCCACATGCATGTTGTGAATGTGCATATCTATTCACTCTCTTTCTCATCCTGTATTTTGCTTCATTATTTATGATTTTTTTTTTATTTTAGCATCTTGAGTCAGCAGGGAAATTTGGGATCCAAAGTGACCACATTTACAAGTGCTAATCAAATAAAGAATGTTGTTTCTATTGTCGTTAATTAGACAAGAAAATGTAGAAACTGCTTAAATAAAAGTTTTGATCTAATGTACACATCTTTTGAATAAATATTTTCATATTTCCAATGATTTTTAGTGTATTTCTTCATTATTTACTTGCATTTTTGTGAACTAACTATGAATTTACATCATTTCTGTTTATTTGTATTCAGCAATCTGTATTGTTTTAGCTTGTAATGTCAATAGCAGATATTTAAACTAGCACCTTTTCAATAACAATGAAATGACTTGATACATATTTAGTGAGTGAACAAACTCTAAAAGTAACCTCTGCCGCCTTTCACATCCCAGTTTCATCTTCTCAGAGCCTCTGATTGGAACTGGCCAGTTCTGCCATCCTCTACTTGCCATTCATTCCCTGCCCTGTTACCAGTTTTCCCAGCATGCTTCATGAAACACCCTTTCCCATGACAAACCCTAAGCAAGTTCAGAGCCCAAATCTTTAGAGATAGAATATGTACACTTTCATTTTTCAGTGATTTCCCAAGTACTGTTCGACTAGGTCCAACCACCCTGAAAAACCTATATAGGCTTCTTATTTCTCAATTTTAGTACCCTCTCTAGAATTGTTCCATTTTGAGTGAATGAATCCTCTTCTGATCAAGAAAGAAAAAGTAACAGTATTAGAGATTACAGTTGTTCTCAAACCCTGAGAGGCATGCTGTGACTCTCGGAAGCTCAGAAAGCAAGTTCGCAGTTCTATTATTTTCGCAGTTGAAAATGTGGGATCTCAGGGTTTGTTGGTTTATTTTTGTTTGCTTTTATTTTTACATTTGCATGCTTGCTTAGACAGTCAGTTTTGTGATTCAAACTCATGCCCTCTCACCAGAGACTAGTCTTTTTTTTTTTTTTAAATTGGAAATTTTATTTACATTTCAGTTTTCTCCCCTTACCGCATTTCCCCTCCTCCTCCCAGGAACTCCCTATCCCATCCCCCCTCCTCCTGCTTCTATGAGGGTGTACCCCCACCTACCTCACACCAGCACCTCACCTCCCCACCCTCGAATCCCCCCCTCCACTACGACTAGTCTTTTCTTAACTGACTCAGTGAATGTTGTCATCATGAGAAGCACTGACCAAATGCAGCAGAAACTTAGAGGGCACTTCTCTATAACAATACTGTAGTCATACAGTAAAAAAGAAGACACTTAATACTGAGCAAAGTCTGGACCTGAAAAAGAAAAGACAGTATAAGAAATAATTCCTTATCACATTGCTCTTATGAGAGAGACAAACTAATCCCTCTGGAAAAGTTGCATTACATTGTGTGAATTTTCTCCACATATTTACTTTCTGAACCTATATCTAATATAATCATTAGGCTTGGCAGCAGCCTGTATTAGTCCCATGAATTATTAAGCATTAAATATAATAATAATTTCTTAGTTGCTGTTTCTTAGTTGTTTATAAGTACCATATCCAAGGGTACTTATAAAACATTTTTTGTGGGCTTGTTTTTATTTTTAGAGGTTATTCCATGGTCACATGGTCATGATGGCATGTCTCATGACAATAGGCAGGCAGGCACAGTGCTGGAGCAAAAGATGAAAGCTTAATTGTTGAGACAAAAACCAGGAGGTAGAAGAGGAAGGGAAAGAGGGAGGGAGGAAGGGAAGGAAAGAGGGAGGGAGAGAGGAAGAAAAGGAGGGAGGAAGAAAAGAGGAGGGAGGGAGGGGGAGGAAAAAAGGGAGGGAGGGAAGGAAGGAGGGATAAAAGGAGAGGAAGAGAAAGGAAGGAGAGAGAAGGAGAGAGAGAGGGAGTGGGAAGAGAAAGAGAGAGAGAAGTCATAGGCTTTGCAACATAGAAGCCCACTCCTGGTGACACACCTTGCCCAACACACATTCTAAGCTTCCAAAGCATGTCCATCAACTGTAGACCAATTATTCAAATATAGTAGCCTATGGGAACAATTCTCATTCAAACCAGCACAGGTATAATAAAACACATTCCAATCTGATTTGTCTATACTCTAAATGAGATATTAAAACATGATTTTCATAAACACACTATTCAACAATGAGAGGAAAATGACCTTAGATTTTTACAAATATAAGTAAAATGCAAAATGGAATATATTTAATATATTTAACTCTGAAGTTCTAGATGAGGCTTTAGTGGATGTAAAACTGACAAAGAAAATACATCTTTTGAGTTAGCATTTCATTCTACCTGTGACCAGTAGGGAATAAATGCAAGGCAGAAACAAACGATAAAACAAAATTAACTAGAAATGTGTATTCACAGAGACACTTTACCCAAACAGTCTGTGTTGTATACCAGACTGATGTTGAGCCAATGTCTTCCAAGAATGATATATATCTAGGGTTTTATAAATAAAACCCAGTGTCCTTTTGAAACCCCCATATTGGTTTCTAAAAATAAAATTAACTGTAAATATATTTTTATTTATTTTCTTCAGTTATATTTGAGGAAGCACTATTACCTTATGAGCTGGGCTTCCTTAAAGTTGCTAGAAGCCTATTCCTTGGAGCACCTGCCGGGATATACTGATCACCCATGGTCTTAAGGTGTAGGAAGGAAACAATTCCTTTACAAGTTCTTATTGAAGCCAGGATATTCTACAATACACAGTCCACTTTTCTGAAGATGGCTCCTAAAAGTTTCCTTTGGTAGCATGACAATTTCAGATACAGAATTATGAAATATATTTCCAACTATTATTACAAGTTTATACATAGTATATTGTCTATTGCTACAATTATTAGTCACTTTATCCACTGAGTGACCTCAACAAACAAGACTTGTTTAATATGTTAATATTATTCACACCACCATTACTGTCCTTTGAGTTAAAATTAATGTGAGGCCTTCTCATTTGTAGTGAGGACTGTAGAGTGGTAAGAACATATTGATTAACACATCACATTCACAAAATTATAATATTGTTATTACTTTTGCCCATTTTATGAAGTAGATTTGAAAACTGAGACTTACTTTAAGAAGCAACTTTCTAAGGAGAGTCTAGTGAATCAAACAAGGGTCTTCATGCATCTGAACATAAGAATTTTTGAAGACTGATGCTACATTGCCATTTGCTTCTTACTATGACTATGTGTCCTGGAGTTGTAATATGATACTTCTCACCTCATTTAGGTTAGCTCTACGAATTATTACAATAAAATTTTGATATAACATTAGGAATTGTAATTTTTATTTTAATATACAGTAGAAAACACTGTTTAAAATGTGATTCTTTCTATATAAGAAGTGTAATGAAACCAGAATGAGATATTTCATCCAAATATGCCTAGTTTCCCTTAGGCACACAGTTGACTTCTCATGTGTTGAGCATAAGCTTAGCTTACATTTATCTCCTCTCTCCTCACTGCTCAGAGCTTTGTGAGCATCTCTGTACACACTCAGGCTTTAATAAAATATCAATGCTAACCCAACATGAGGCAAGCCTAGCATATTATCATGGACCAACTATACCAAAATTTCAAAACTTTTCTTAAATCTTCCTTGAGAGATTGAAAAACTAATGTGCATTTCATGAGCAAGCTGAACTTTCTTGGAAATACGGGAGCCCATGTGTATTTCTCTGAACCATTTCCCTTGTAAGTGGCTACACTGGCATCTTCTAATGATCCTTTAAAAACCATCACAGACAGCAGAGGAGAGAAGCAGGTGTGGTCACAGGTGCATTCCTATGAAAGATTGACTTTTAATTCTGCCTTCAGATATGCAAATCAGATATGCCCAACACTTTGCATTTCCCACTAATTTAAATCTAACTGTTGTTGTTTCCATTTTGCCATCATATATATTCTGATCAAAAGAGCTGCATAAACCTTATCCCTTGAAAATTTGCCTTCTCATTACAGTGTTACAAAGCACTTTGAGTGGAGTCAAGTAGAAAATACACAAAACGTATCCCATTACTATGGAGCAGTCTCTTTTTCCCTCTATATCTACCACTTTAATTATAATGAGGATGTTGCACATGACTTTGAAGTTATAGGACAGTGATAATGATGCTTATACATTAACATATTAAAATTATTTTGGAAAGATCATTCTACAGAAAAAAATGTTTGTTTTACAAGCATAAAGAACTGAGTTCAGCAAAGAAATAATTTCAGTCAGGGTTCTAAATTTTAGGCTAGAACAAGGAGTAGGTTTCAGAGACAAAAATGAACTTGTGCTAAGACAGGGAAGTAGGCTCAGAAACTTTGGTCATCCTGATAAGCCCTTAAAAACAGTGATCATGGGAATGTTCATGTAATTGGGTTTAATGCCTTGCTTTTTCTTTGACTATTTGTGTTTATTGTATTGCTTGTTCCTTGACTATTTGCATCTATGGTATTGCTAGATCCTCAACCTAGAACTGACCTTAATACATCATGTAATTAAAATGGTATAAAAGCATAAAGGAGAAGGGGGATGAGATAGGGAGTTCTAGGGAGGGAAATGGGGAAAGGAGATAACATCTGTATTGTAAATAAATAAAATATCCAATAAAAAATTAAAAACAAAAAGAACTGAGTTTAGTTCCCTAGTATCCATGTAGAATGTTCAACATGGCAGTATGCTCTATTCCATCAGCACTGTGCATTAAAGACAAGAGCATGCCTGGCACTCAGTGGCTAGCTATCACAACAGAAATTTGAGTTATAAGTTTAGTAAGAGAATTCTTTTTAAAGAAAAATAGAGAAAGGTAACTACAGTTGACTTCTTACCATACACACACATACAGAGAGAGAGAGAGAGAGAGAGAGAGAGAGAGAGAGAGAGAGAGAGAGAGAGAGAGAGAGAGAGAGAGAGAGAGAGAGAGAGTGAGAGGAGGAGGAGGCAAGACAGACACAGACACAAAGAGTCAGAGACTCACACAAATACTTGTATTCCAATTTTAACACTCATAGTCAGAGGATTATCTTTGTCAATGTTTTTCTTGCTGTGAAGAGACACCATGAGCATGGCAACTCTTGTAAAGAAAACATTACTTGCAGCTGGTTTACACTTTAGAGGTATAGTCCACTGTCATCATGGAGGCAACATAGCCATATAGACATGTAGCTGAGAGTTCTGATCTGGGTCAGCAGGCTGCAGGAAGAAAGGGAGACACTGGGCCTGACTGGAACACTTAAAACTCCAAATCCCACCCCCAGTGACACACTTACTCCAACAAGGCAACACCTACTCCAACAAGGCCATATGTCCTAATCTTTGTCAAGTGTCACTGTACCCTAATAATTAACCATTCAAATCTATGAGCTGATGTAGGCCATTTTCATTCAGACCATCATGGGCCCTATTATAAAAAGTATAGACTTGGGAATTAATTCCTGAAAGGATATGATTTATTCAACAAAGTTTCAGAGCTAATGAAAACTATATTAATGACTTAGTTCCTTACTTTCTAATTTCTAATTTTTCTTATCCCTTGGTGAATGTTCTTGGAATCTATTTAATTACCTGTAGTAATACTGTAATGCGGTTGAGATGAGCATTCTTTGTTCAATATTTATAGCGAGCCCAACACAGGATTGTGTTGGATCTCTAACAGGTTATGAGATCCTCAAGCTAAGTTTTCTTACTTCTACCTAAAAAAAATATATGAGAGAAGTGAGTAAACAGAAATGTAAACTTTGGAAAGGAAAGAATATCTAGCAGATGAGGCATCCTGCCTACTTTGTGAGGCAATATCCACAGTCAGGGTGGTAGAATTTTCATGTAGAGAGGGAGGTGATGAGAGATGTGAGAGAAAGAAGAAAGAGAAGAGATGTTGAGTCCACATACATGAGAAAGAAATGAAGCTCTGTTTCACAAGATTGCATGACTGAAAGATGGAATATGAAATTTGGAAGGGAATTGGGGTTGCCATTGCTGAACTCTTTCACTCATTATGTGACTGCCATTGTATCTCACACCCTTTAGGAAATACTAATCTCAGTTATTCTTACCCATTCAAGTCAGACACCACAGAGAAGTCAAGGTTCTCAGAGCTGAGATAACAAAGCCTTATTGAATTGGTTCCTGAGCTCTCCTGCACAGCTGATAATACCTTTTCACTTTACTACACAGATGACCAGGTCACTGAATAGTTATCTTCTAATCTAGATTCCACTGCAAATGTTAAAGACAATCACGGCACCATGTCTAGTGGACTCATCTTGTGATGATATAAAAAAGGTCATGGAATCTTAATTACAGCATCATTGAAATTGTATACGATTTTTGGGAAAGTCTATACCTAAAGACATCATTAACATTTAACAATTTTGATCCACATTTATCCGACTTTGTAGATTTGACATTTTATATTTCCTGACCTTTTTTAGATTGTAAAAAGGAAATATTCCTTTTCTGTATTTGTTTTTGTCTCTTAGAAGAAATGAAATCAAATTGGATTATTATTTTTATTAAAACAACGAAGATAAAAAAATAAATATCATATTTTAAATATTTTCTTCCTTCCTTCCTTCCTTCCTTCCTCTTCCTTCCTTCCTTCCTTCCTTCCTTCCTTTCTTCCTTCCTTCTTTCCTTCCAATTTATAAAGGAGAATAACTATTGGCTTTGCAGTAGAGACTTTGTGCTGCTTAGTTATTAATCAGTTCATTCTATTAAAATTTCAGACCATATCTAACGTGTAGTGTTTGCCTCTTATGCTTTTGTTTGTTTGTTAGTTCTTTAGCAAGGAAACTTAATAGAATAAAATATCTTCATGTCACCTCTTCCAATATTTGCAAAGAAGTCTCTTTCAAATCTATATTTTACATACTCTACTTAGTTTTCAACCTCTTTGTATTCACTCTTCTGGAACAGGAATTATTTCCTTAATCACGTGCTTTATATCAAGCCTGAGAGTTCTCTCCTCATTATTCTTTTCACATTTCAAATTAGCCTTTATTTGTATTTGATTTTTTTTTAATAAATCATTCACATTCATCAGAAGCTAAGGTGCGTGTCCATATTCGAGGTGTTCTTTAAGCTTCTTTATATTGACATGGGACACTGGGTGCTATCTTCTCCATATTCACCATTGAGAACATTAGGAATGGTTTGTTGCTATTATTTGATTATTTCTGCTGGTTCAAGAGTTACTTGTGACAGATGGGGATTTACACTTTGATACATCAGAATTTTCCTTGTGGAGATGAATTTTTCCGCTGATATTTTGTACGTACATATGTGGAGAAAAATCTTCAAAACAAAAATAGAGAGTTGAAAGAACAAAAACTCATAAAAAGAATCTATGAATATTCTTAATTCAGGCAGAACAGAGATTCTTTATCTCATTTTCCAGTGCTAAGTATTTAATTGACCTTTTTCTTGTATTATTATGAAGCTGTAGTCATGTGTGGACTTAGTTGAAAAGAGTCCCCCCACACTATTAAACATGTTTGTTCTGGCACAGAGCATCAGGGGAGTTTCTTGTCTCTGAATTCTAGGGCAGCATCCTGAATTAATTGTTACGAGTTTTAAAAATGTCATGACAGTTGTCCACCTTAGGAATTACCTCTCTCTCTGAATGTTTGCAAAACCCTGTATGCCATCCTTGGCAAGCAGACCACTTGTGGAAGTGAATTAGTCTGTGCTTTGTTATTGGGCTGATGAGCCTTGGGCAAAAGGTTACTCAAGAGAGGACAGTGGGAATTGAAGTTGAAAGAAACAATTAACTTTGCTTGTCTTTGTGTGCTCTATTTAAACAAATAATAATATCTCCTGCTTCCCTGTGCTGTAGTGATGGCCCTCACTGCTTCTCTCTCAGAATCTGTTGAAATCATCAAATGTTGATCCAAATAAATATGTGTCCTGCTGAAAGACTGAAAAATCAGGAATGGTCCAATCTCAGAAAAAAATCCTGCATTTCCTGGCAAAATCAAAAATTTCTTGGACTCATACAAGCTGCAGTGTCACATGTTAGTCAGGCTTCTACCATTTGCGAAAACCAGGTTTTAAGAATAAAAATTACTTTTCTGAAGCATGTTGGTCTTTAAATTTCATATTGGTGAGTCTGTGTGTTTGTATTTGTGTGTGTGTGAGCATGTGTCTGTGTATATGTATATGTGATATGTATCTCTGTGTGTGTGTCTGTGTATTTGTGTGTGCATTTGTGTATTTCTATGCACATGCATCTGTCTCTCTCTCTCTGTGTATATATACATTATATGTATGTATATGTACATATAATATATATATATATATATATATATATATATAATATATATATATATGGTGGGAAGATGGATAGGTGGATGTATGTTTATGTGTATGGATATGTATGTTCCAGGACACAAGTGTGGAGTTCAGAAATTAACCTGTAGGAGTCCTTCCACCATATATGTTCTGTGGGATCAAATGCAATTGTCATACTAGATAGCAATTAGTATTACCTATTGAACTATCATGTTTCCCTAAACATTTATGTTTTAATCAAGGAAAGAAGTGAATTCAAAGTAACAAGGCCATCTCAAAACTTCTTTATATCCTTATTTGTTCTTTCTTGGTTTCGTTTTTCATTACATAAGGCTAATGTGGCAATAAATTTAGATATTATGATGGACAAATAGTGTTATCTCTGTCTTCGGTTTTATTTGGTAGCATCACTGAATTACTGATATGGCAAAATATATCATTTCCAATAATGTGTGCATGGATGACTGGAACAGTTACTTGTATCAGTGGATAGCACTGCCTTATCTCTTCAAGTGCTGCTGGAGTTTCATCCTCATACATAGCTTCTCATGGCTGGCTCTCTTGTTGGTTAAGCATCATTCTGAGATCTTGACTAAGTTCTTAGCGTTTCCTCTCTGGACTCCTGCTCATATTACCAGACCATGCACGAATATTATTTGTAACGCAGCTTTCCCACCCACCACCCAGTGGAGAAAAAAACCTGAAATTTGGAGATTGCCATAATACAAGCTCAATTATAGATTTTATATATGCACTCTTATTCTTAAAAGAATTATATGTTTTAAAAGTATCTGTGTCTTCAGTTCAGATGCTTCCATGCAACATAATGTTTTGACAGTTTGTATACTGAACTGTATACCTGAACTTCATTTCTTTTTCTCAAAAAAAAAAAACCATAGTTTGTATATTTCACAATTGTCTGTGCATCTACTGAAAGACATTTGAGTTGTTTCTATTTTCACAATTAGTGTAGAAAGCATTTTTACTTTTTCTTTTTCTCTCTCTCTCTTTACCTCTATCTCCTATCTTACTATTTGATTTTATTTTTAAATTGTAATTTCTGCAGTACACATCTAGGAGAATAATTATTACTAACATGGTAATTCTATACATAAATCTTTTGAGATGCCCATAATTTTATTTGTAACCTTTGGTTTGACTTTATTTTGTAAATGGTTCTCATAATTCATTTACATTATCTTCATGAGTGTAATTTTACCGAATGTCCATAAAGTAGCAAAGTGGCCATCGTTTACTGATGTTTCATGTAAGATACAGAATCAGCAATGCTAAGAGCTTTTCAGGCATGGGTTTCATATTTTCCTTACAGGAGCTCTGTGCATCATCCATTTCACCCTCTCTAATTTTCAGATAAGGGGGCTAAGCTTAGAAACTAAACTTCCAGTGACTCAAGCTTCTAAGTAGTTTAGTTGCAAGTCTAATGCAGAAGTGTCACCTTAGGACCCAGGTGCAATCTCTTTTGCCTCCGGCTCTCTACTCTCCAAATCTCTACTATTTGATACAAAAAGAATTCATGAATTATTCTAATGGTATTGCTGATAGCTTCACACATTCTCTGTAAACACGGAGTCTAGTTGACACCTTTTTTTCCATTCCTCATCTTTTAGCCACTTTGATTTATTATGAAGAATAAAACTATTTGATATATCAATTCATAATTCACAGACATCTGGCCCATTACATCCAAAGTTTTAAAATAATTTTCGAATGGAAATGGATGTAAGCCATTAACAATGCCTGACTCTTTATCCATGTCTCAGATTAGGGTTTTTGTTGCTCACTAATAAGACTATGATTTTAATTTCTTAAAACACTTTGGCATTATAGTACAAAATATATGACCAGTTTAACTATTATATACTTGATTCTATTAAAAAGAACAGAAATACTTGAGTAGGTATGTTGGCTTTTCCAGGACCACACGTTTTGCGTACTTATGTATTATCAGTGATAATGTGTAACTAAATGATAGCCAGAAAATATCTGCTAATAATACAAGAACATTGAAAATATAGCTATTTATCTGCAGAATTAACACTTTTTTTTGTTGATGATCTGAATTTAATTTAAATAACCACATTCAGGTTGACAAAAAAAAAAAAAAAAAAAAAAAAAAAAAAAAAAAACAGTGACAAATACAAAATTGTTTTATCCTTAACTCTCATAAGACTTATTTGTTTTCTTAGACTTGTTACAAATTAATTAGCTATGGATACTCTTGAAATAAAATCTTCATTTGAATTTGGACATTCTTACCATAATACAAGTTTCATTTTAACTGTGATCCAAAACAGGTCTTTTCTCTCTTACTTTATTTTTGTCCAGTGTATTTTATCAAAGCAACAGGGAACATAAGACATTGTCCTGTGACAAAACTTCAATATTCATGCTAGACAATTACCACTCCTTAAATCTTCATTCTGGGACAAAATTAATACTAAATGGTTGGTGTCAGCTATGGCTAATTTGGAGCTGTTCTCTGTACTCTGAGCCTGTGCTGGAGAAAAGATGTCAGATTTATCTCGATCACAAATGATCCTGACTGTTTCAAAATGAAGTGATTTCATTAGAATCATCTGAATCAATTAGAAAGGACTATTTATGTTTTATTTCCTTTAGTCTTACAAGCAAAGGCAAAAACAAAATAAAAAACAATTCTCAAATGTCATTGTCAAGAATACTTAATTTTATACATTTTAATTCCTTACGAAACATATGTTGAACAAAAAAATTAAATTTAAAAATATATAGATGTATTAAGCAATGTATGTCAACTTCAAAACAAGAATAAGATACAGTAAAGCATGATATTTTAAAAACAATATATATATAATTTTTAGCTCCTCAATCTCTCATTCATCTATTTTTCCCCACTAAATACTTTCTCCCTGGCAAGTCTCCTACCTACTTTCATATGAGTTTTGTTTGTCTTGTATACTGAATTTATTAAGAGATTTTTGCCTTTTCTTTTTATGCAAAAAGTGTATTTATTGAAGCAATGTTAGTTTATCTGTTACTATACCACTGAAGAAAATGATACTCTTTCTTTCTTCCAACAACCATTACTTTCCAGTAATCCCTAAGAGAAAGGCCAGGATCTCATGTTCACCTACTTAATCCACAATGAAAATTTAATGTGTCCAATCTTCTTTACATTTCATTCAGATACCAAATCTACTGTGATCTCATAAGAGCAATGTCCATGTCCAGTCTAGAAGACATCTTTTGACTGCCCGATTCCCCAACCTGGGTGTCTTTCTTTCTGTCCCATCTTATACAATGTTCCCTGAGCCTCATAGAGGTATTTCACTTTTTCTTGTAGATAAAAGAAGTGGGTTCTGCTGTTCCTTTTTGCAAAGAATGCACATTGTAAGAAACTCTTATATCTACTGTTGTGGTTTTAGTATGATTGGCCCAGGGAGTGAGTGGCACTATTAGTAGTTATGGCCTTGTTGGAGGATGTGTGTTACTGTGGGGGTGGGCTTTGAGACCTTCCTCTAGTCACGGGGTAGGGGGACAGTTTTATGTTTGCCCTTGGAACCTCAGCTCCTCCAGAACCATGGTGTTCTGGACTCTGCCCTGCTCCCCAGCTTGGTGATAATTGACTGAACCTCTGAAACTGTAGGCCAGCCCTATTTAATGTTGCCCCTTTTAATAGTTGCCCTGGTTACAGGGTATCTTCATAGAATTGGAAACCCTAAGACACACACCCAACATTTTAAATCTTCTGCATATTGCTATAAGTAAAGCTTTCAGATATACCACTGCAGAAACATATTTGTGGGAAAAAATGGCGGGCAGCGGCAGCCCATGGGCCCAAGCCCACGCAGCAGGCCCCAGGCCTACTAGGAAGCGGCCCGGGGCCTGTGAGGCTTTGGTGGCGGCTGGCCCGGCAGGCCCCAATGATACGAGGAAGTCCTTGGTTCCAAAAGGGTTTATTGTCATGGCGGATGGCGGATGGTGGATGGATCTGGGTGTACCCCCCAAAACTCAGGGCAGGCCTGGGTTAAGTAGGGAGGGAGAAAGTGGGAGGTTCTGGGGAGGAATGGTTAATTGGCTCTGCCCTCTGACCTTCATTAGTATGTAAATCTCTAGGGCCTGAGGCCTGTAGTTACACCCTGTGCACTTTGGGAGGGGCTGTAATGGCCTACGTGACTGAACAATGTAGGTCTATGGAGATTAGACTGCTTGTTAGGACCCTGAGTTCTGGGGACGTAGCCGAACTCCTGCTGTTTCTCCCTTGGAGTCTCGGGGTTCTAGGCCCATGCCCAGCCAAGAACCAGGATACCCTTACACAGTCCCACACATATTAATCAAATTAATTTTCTTTTAACATTCTATACATTTAAATTGTTTCAGATTCAGATGTATTCTCTGGACTCTGTAGGTCTTCCCAGAATTTGAAGAAACCACAAGCTATCTTTTCTCTTTAGCTGAACTTTGATTACAGAGGACATGTTGATTCCCTACAATTTTAGAGTTGACATTTAAGTTTATAATAGAGATAAGAAAACCATTAGTGTTTATCAGATAATGAAAAAGCAAAACAACATAAGTAATCTATCTTTACTTTCATATATCTATCCTTATAAAGAGTAATGCCAGAACTAAATAAACAATATAAAAATAAAATTTCCATTGATTAATAGCAATAAACACACAAACACTAAGACTACCATGGACTTCACTATTTGCATATGTGAAATCAGGACAGAATTGCCTGTGTGTTTGTGTTTGTGTGTGTATGTTTGTGTTTGTGCATGTGTGCTACAAGTCTTTCAATCAAAGTAGAATGGCTGTGCAACTCAGGCTCAGTGTCATAACCTATCAACTAATTGTAAAATACTTGATGAAAATTGTATTCTGCCATGTGTTTCTTCATGGCCTTGCTTGCCAGAATACACAAAATCATAAATAAGTAATTATTAATATTCTATAGATACTTAAAACTTTACTGTTCATTCGCTGTGTGATATTGTAATAGAATTCTATAACGCACACCAGGGAATGGCTCCACGAAGGCCTGCATGAGTGTGCCAAGCCTCAGTAACTGATGACACTGCTGTGGACGGCAAGGAGATTAAATAGGTGTTGTGAAGCTGAACAAACTCAGGGTCTTAACTGTGCCCTTTGGGGTAGGGAAAGTCGAAAGGATGAATATTATTCCTCATAAGGAAACATTTCATTGCACTTTTTCATTCTAGTAAAAACATCTCAGTAGAGAGATAAAAGCATATTTACTATATTAGCCAGAATGGAGATGTGATTGTTGGAGGTTTGGGTACTTTATATTTCATTTTGCACTAATCCCTTTTTTTGTTTTTTTGATATCTGAGCACAAGGAAACAAAAGACATACTTCTTTCATAATACAGTTGAAGGACATGGAAAATGGACTTTATTTCCAGACATTTTCTATTATGAGCTTCATTCTGACAAACATTTTAAACCGAGAAATGGAAGTGTCAGCTATTAAAAAGACATTAAGTCCCAAATCATAATGACAACATTAACTTTAGTTAGTATATCTACAGGGAAAATGCCTTTGTAAATATTTATCTAAGAATGCATCTCTTTTATATTTAGCCAATTCAGCTCTTGTCTTCCATTGTGAAATCGATTTGTAATTGTTATTATCAGGATTAATAAAGTCATAGGAGTTTTTCCAGATAAAAGAAAAACACAGACACCATACAAAGTTCATCTATCTTTAGTTGTTCCTTTTATTAGTTTGATCTATGAATAATAATTCAAATGTATAAAAAACTATATAATTTTTCACAAGCTGGCCAAATATAGTAACAAAGATAAATGTGAAGAAAATAGACATACCTTTTATGAAAGTGTATTAAAAGTAGTTGTTCTTAAAAATCCATAGGAAATATAAATGAAAATGGAATATAATAATGCTGTATCTATCTAATTATTATATAACCAAGTAAATATTAGTTGATTAAAATGATAGTTATAGCACTATTTATTATCTGGGTCAGTTGGGAATATCTGAAGTCAGTGACTTAATCCGTTTAAACTGCTAAAGATTTCTGCAAAGTATCCTTCCTTCCTTTCCAAGTGCTATACTTTCTGTGTGTTTAATAAAAAGAGAAAATAAACCTTTAGTAGGGTCAGTTTACACACAGACAAACCTAGACACAGACACAGCACCAGTTACACAGACAGCCTTCAGGCAGACACAAACTCACACTCATACAACAGTCAGAGAGAGGAGAGAAGACACAAGAATGTGAAGCAGATAAATTAAATTTTGTCTCATTCTTGGTTAATTGACACCAAAGGGAAACTGCTTTGATTTATTCCTTTAATGTGACACCAGTGCATCATTGATGACTCAGAAATTATCACTGTGTTCAAATTGGCAACATTTTCTTTTCAGAAAAATAAAGCTAAACATTGGAGTGATTTCAAAGAACTAAAGTTTCTTAGATTCATAAGAATAAATACATAAAGAAAACAGAAACAAACAAAGGGAAAAGTGTTGCCATCTGTGAAAACAGTTCAGTGAATAAAGTTCTTATCAAGCCTAAGACCTAAGTTTCTATTTCCAAAACCATGAAATAGCCACTGTGTCATAAAACACCACTCTGAGAATTGGCAGAAAGGATAGGTAGATCCCTAAAATGTCTGATCAGTCAGTCTACCTGAAATGGTGATCTCCAGGATCAAGGCAAGACTCCATCACAAAAACATAAGGTAGATTTTAGCAGTAATAATGTTTCTCTTATTGAACTTGGATGCCGTTGTGTTGGGTGCACAGATTTTAAAAATTGCAATGTCTTCTTGTTGGATGTTTCTTTTGATGAGTATGTACTATCCTATTTTTTAAACCTCTTTTGATTATTTTTGGTTTGCTGTCAGCTTTGTCAGATATTAAAATACCTATGCCTTGTTTCTTGTGTGCATTTTCATGGAATATCTTGTTTTTCATGGGGTATCTTGTTCCATATTTTTACCTTAAGGTGACATCTATCCTTGATGTTATTGTGTGTTCCTTGGATTCAGAAGAATGGATCCTGTTTTCTAACCCAATGTTATTTTGTGTGTTTGTGTGTGTGTGTGTGTGTGTGTGTGTGTGTGTGTGTGTGTGTGTAGTGTGTGTGGTGTGTGTATGTGTGTGTGTGTATGTGTGTTTGTGGGGCAGGTAGGAGGGTAAACTTTGTGTGTGTGTGCCTGTGTCTGTGCCTGTGAGCACACATGCACTCATGTGAGAGCAGATGGTTTCAGAGACCAGAAGAGAGCAGTGCTCTGGAGTGAAGGTTATACATGGTTAGGAGTTCAGTTCTCCTGAAGAGTATCAAGAGCTCCTAACCTCTAAGTAATTTATGAAAAGAAAAGAAACAGCAACAAACAAAGTCTTAATAGTCTTAATCATTTTATCCCTATAAGATCTTAGGCTGGGAAGTTAAATATGCAATAAGCTAAACAGACTTTCACAGAAAAATGATATCATGCGAAGTGTGTTTATTTAGCTCCTACCAAAGACCTTTTGTTCTGTTCCAGTTATTTACCTCATGTGTCCTAAACTGGGTTAATGTAACATTTTTAACTTCTTTTTACAATGGCAGCTGACTCATGTCTATGTCCTAACACCGCCTTTCTTTACTCAATATTTTCAATGTTTATTCTTATAATTATTTTTAAGATTACAAGATGATATAATGAACTAAGTCTACATGACTTTTGAATGATATTCACCATTTAATTCATTCATGGACCTGAGGCTGTTCACGATTTAAAACAGTTCAGGAGGCAACCCAGAAGATCCTTTCATTTGTCTTTGTGCTTCCTTTGATCTTTGGAGTGCCCTGGTTATAACAGAATAACACTAAATGCCTAGGGTTGATGGAAGGCTGATTAAACCATGTTTCCTTTCTGATCCCTTGTTCTTGATAGCCAAAGAATATGATAATTGCTCAATTTGTGTCCAAACCAATGATAGAAAATCTTGACAGATAAACAGTTCATATTTTTTCACATTCAGATAGGATTTCATTAGCTCATTGTATCACTAATTCATTGCATGCAAAGACAGTCTTAAGAATTACTCTCAGCCAATAAATGTATCTAAGCATCGACACCCTCCTTTTCTCTTTGAATTAAACATACCTTCAACTATCACTTCAGTTCTACTGGCTATATCTTAGAAATGGTTTTAAAATTAAGCTGGTTGACCAATATGATTTGAGTTTCAGGAAATTATTTTCTAATATGGAATTGATCTTAACCAATGACTGAAGCAGCATCAAACTTTATGGAAAAGCATTTGAATGAATTACTCAATTCTGTGTCCTCGGGGATTATTATAAAGAAACATAGTATATTGGAATCCTTCAGGTATTAGCTTATGCAATGTCTTGTTTAAAATTCATCATCACATTTAAGATCCTTATAGAAAGTCTTTAAATAGTATAAAGTAGAAGTATACCAAAGCTAACCATTTCCAAATTGCCATACCTGAGTAGTTCTCAGTTGCTGCCAGAGTTTATTAATTTTATTTTATTAATTTTGTCTGAAATTTATTCTAAAAGTAGTAATGATAGTCTTTTTATTTTGTCCATGATACCACAATCATATCAATACTCTGATAAATGACAGAGAGGGGAGAAGGAAGATTTAGGAAAATTCTGTAGTTCATTGGAGATCGGGGTAAAAAGGAAGTGGAGGCTATAGCAAGATGTCTGATACTGAGCCTGGAGAGATTTGGAGACTGAATTTAGAGGAGGAGAGGAAAGAGAGAGATGAAGATCTTCAATTAGGCCACCTCCTTCCTTGAACTAGATTACCCATATACCTAGTGTAAAACTTCCCCAAAATGTGGAGATTGAAGTATACCACTATATGAGTTTGTATGTGTGTGTGTGTGTGTGTGTGTGTGTGTGTGTGTGTGTGTGTGTGTGTATAAGTCAAAGAAGTGTATGTAGGAGCAAATTCTCCCCTTGTAGTATCAAATAGTTTTACGGGATTGACTTAGTTAGGGTGTCTATTTCTAGGAAGAAAGAACATGACCATGGCAACTCTTATAAAGAAGAAATTTAACTGAGCCTCACTTATAGTTTCAAAGGTTTAGTCCATTATCATCATGACAAGAAGTATGGTAGCATGCAGGCAGATGTGGTGCTAGAGAAGGAGCTTAGAGTTCTATATCTTGAGGTACAGGCAAAGAATGAGACTGTACTCCACATTGTTCCCCTCACAGCGGGCATAAGCATATGAGTCCTTAAACCCTACCTCCACAATGACACACTTCTTCCAACAAGGCTACACCTACTCCAACAAGGCCACACCTCCTAATCCTGCTACCCTTTATGGAGCAAGCATTTAAACACATTAGTCTATGAAGACCACCACAGAAGGATCAATTTCATGTTGTCGGACCTGATGAAAATTACCCTTGTCTATTGAGCTATTTAGGTAACCCCCAACACATAATTTGAAAATGAACATTCCATACATGTCTCAAATTTTCTTGTTGTTCTCTTGATTCAAAGTTGATTTTGTACTCCTAGCCCATATTTCAAAGTTTAAAGAACCTCAACAGTATTGAAAGGTTCTTCCTATAACTCAGCTGTCTGTTAAACTGAGTTCTTCTAACAATTTAAATTGTCACATTCTTACAAAATATATAATAGTATAGATAAAATGCTATGTTTTTTCTAACAATGCTGCTCTAGATGCATCTGCACCTTCTTTTCCACAAGTGTAAAGTAGCCCACTGCTATTGTTGCTAATTTGCTCATTTTTCATATTTATCTGCTCTGCTTCCTGCTCTCTCTTAATATATATCTAGATCAGAGGAGTGAGCAGCAACCAAAAAATAGCCTGAATATTGTTTTCTTGAACACTTCTTCCACTAAACAATTTTTTCTGTTACATTTGAATTCATCCTCACTCAAGTTGGGTACAATGTAGCTAGGTCCCCTTGACCAGGAATTTATCATGAATAGCCTCTGGCCTAGCTAGCCATCCAGTTCTTATTTTCCTCCGAAACCTCATGAACTAGATCTCTGTTCTCTGCGTTTCTGTCAGCAGTCTCATCCCTCATATCTTGCCAGAATAGTCAATTTATCTGTGTTAAATATACTAGAGATTCTCTAGTGCCTAACTAAAATTTCAACTTTCCTTTCCAAAAAATTCTAAAACTTATTAATGCCATAGTTGAAATTATCAGAAGAGCTCAATTTTCAATATCAAACTGAATCTATGTTTTCAGGCCAGGGCTACTGACATTTGTCTATGAATGAACTCTAGTTTATGGTGACAGTATATTTAATAATGCTTTTTCAAGAGTCTGTTTGATCATACAAATACTAAATGTAGAAAAAATTTGATTCAGCCCATTTTAAATGTGGCAACCAATTGTAGACTTCAGCTTATAAATAATGTACAATACTGTGTTTGAGAAGGGACAAATCTCATTGAAACTATAGTACACTAATTTGTACAATTAATGTGAATTTACATTGAATAGAGTAATATAAAATAATAAAGCAATATAAAAAAAAAAGCTATTGGTTATCTTTCTCATCATTGAGACAGAAACCTGACAAAAGCAATTTTAAAATTGACTCACGATTTTAAGCTCAGTCTTTAATACCCTGACAAGTTGTTTGGTAGGAATCTGAGGTTGTTGGTCATATTATACCTGTAGTCAGGCAGCAGAGATTAATGTTGGTACTCCATTCTGTCTCTTCTTTAATCTCATTTGGGAACCCAGTCTGTGGGATGATTTCACCTCACACAAGTTGAGTGTATCGAACTTGGAATTTATATGGAAAGACCCTCACACCTAGGTATGTGACAAGTATGTTTCTTGTGTGAGAATGTGTCCATTCAAGTTGATATGCGGATTAAATGTCAGTATCTTTGACAGGAGTAATAAGAGTTAGTCCTCAAATAGTGTTATTATGTGGTAACATAAGTGGTTTTTTGATTCCACTGTGGATTCAGAATGCTCCTAGTGATGATTGAAACAAGATGTCAGTCTCCTACATACAGACCATCATTAGAATAGCATCATTTTTGGCTTCTTTGTTAAAGACCAAGTGTCTATAGGTGTGAGGGTTTACTTCTTAGTATTGGATTCTATTTCACTGATTGAACTGACTTTCTTTATACCAATCACATGCAGTTCTTATCACTATCGCTTTGTAGTAAGCTTCAGGTCAGGGATGATGATTCCGCTGGAATTTCTTTTATTATTGAGCATTGTTTTGGCTATCCTGGGTTTTTGTTTTCCATATGAAGTTGAGACTTGCTCTTTTCATGTCTCTGAAGAATTGATGGAATTTTGATGGAGATTGCATTGCATCTGAAAATTGCTTTTGGTATGATGGTTATTTTCACTGTTTTAATTCTACCAATCCATGAACATGTAAGATCTTCCAGCTCCCGAGGTCTTCAATTTTTTTTTATCAAGGATTTGAAGTTCTTGTCATACAGATCTTTCATTTGATTGGTTAGATATATACAAAGATATTTTATACTATTTGTGGCTATTGTGAAGGGTGTTGCTTCCTTAACTTCATTTTCAGCCTGCTTATCACTTGTGTAAAGGAAGGCTACTGATTTTTTTGAGTTAAGTAGATCCATATTTATCATCTGCACAAAGCTCAAGTCCAAGTGGATCAATTACTTCAATATAAAACCAAATACAGTGAATCTAATAGAAGAGAAAGTGGGAAAGAGCCTCGAACTCATTGACACAAGATTTCCTGGACAGAACACCAATGTCTCAGACTCTAAGATTAACAACTAATAATTAGGAATCCATGAAACTGAAAGTCTTCTGTTACACAAAGGACACTGTCAATAGGACAAATTGGCAACATACAGATTGGGAAAAAATCTTCACTAACCCTATATCAGAAAGAGGGCTATTATTCAAAATATATAAAGAATTCAAGAAATTAACTTCCAAAAATCCAAATACCCAAATAAAAAATTGGACACAGAGGTAATTCACAAAATAATCTCGAATGGCCAAGATGCACTTGAAAAAATGTTCAAAGTCCTTGGTCATCATAGGAATGCAAATCAAAAGGACCCTGAGATTCCACTTCACACCAATCATAATAACTAAAATCAAAAACTCAAGTGTCAGCACATTCAGGAGAGGAAATTGAGAAAGAGGAACATTCCTCTATTCCTGGTAGGATTACAAGCTAGTACAACCACTCTGGAAATCAATATAGCAGTTTCTCAGAAAACAAGAAATAGTTCTGTCTGAACACCTAGCTATACCACTCTTGGACATATACTCAAAAGATGCCTCACCATATCACAAGGGCATGTTCTCCATCATTGCATAGCAGCCTTATTTGTAACAGCCAGGACCTGAAAACAACCCAGATGTCTCTTAAAGGAAGAATGGATACAGAAAATGTGGCTCATTTACACAATGGAATACTATTCAGCTATTAAAAATAAGGACATTATGAATTATGCAGGAAAATGGATAGAACTAAGAAAATATTATCCTGAGTGAGGTAACTTAGACCCAAAAGGACATTCATGGTATATACATACTGTTCTGTGGATATTAGTCAAAAATATAGAATACTTAGGATATAACCCGTAGACCATAAAAAGTGTAACAAGTAGAAAGGCCCAAGTGAGGATGTTTCAATTACACATACAGTGGGAAGGAAATAATCAAGGGAGGCAGAGGGAGGGAGGAAACTGTATGGGAGAGGAGAGGGACAGGGGAAAAGGGGAATAGGATCAGGCATTGAGGGGCAGAAGATAAGCCCAGAGGACCAAGAGAATGAATGGAAAAAAGCAGCTTGGGGATCGATGGGAGATGGGAGAGTCCCTCTAGAAAGTATCAGAGATCTGGGAGGTAAGATAATCTTAAGAACTCTGTGAGAGTGACCTTAGCCAAAATGCCCAACACTTGGGAGAGGAAACTCAAAGAGACTGCTTCCAATAGATAGATAGGGCCTCAGAGAGACAGGGTTATTAACACACAGTCAAAATTGCTGATCCAAAACTTCCTGTCTAAAGGAAATGCAGGACAAAAACGGAGAAAAGACTGAAGGTAGCCCAGCAGTGGTGGCGCATGCCTTTAATCCCAGCACTTGGGAGGCAGTGGCAGGTGGATTTCTGAGTTTGAGGCCAGCCTGGTCTACAGAGTGAGTTCCAGGACAGCCAGGGCTATACAGAGAAACCTTGTCTCGAAAAACCAAAAAAAAAAAAAAAAAAAAAAAAAAAAAGACAGACGGAAAGATGGTCCTATGGCCAGCCCAACCTGGGATCTATTTCATGGGAGAGCACCAAGGCCTGACAGGATTATTGATGTTCTGATGTGCTTATAGACAGGAATCTGGCATGGCAGTCCTTGGAGAGTCCCTACCAGCATCTGACTGAAACACAAGCAGATACCTACACCCACCCAACCATTCGACTGAAGTCAGGGACCCTTATGGTTGAAATAGGGAAAGAATTGAAAAAGCTGAAGGGGAGAGCGACCCTGTAAGAATATCAACAGTCTCTATTAACCTAGAACCCAGAGAACACCCACTTGGAGTAAAGTGGGGAGGAGGAATGGGATGAGAAACTGTGTGAGAGGGGATCTAGAAGGGAGGGCAGTGATTAGAATACAAATAAATAAAATGATAAATATCGAAAAAAACAAAAATACAAAACAAAACAAAATAAAAACAAACAAACAAAACAAGTTGTTGGACTCCACATAGCAGACGGGATTAGTAAATCTAGACAAGATCCACAAATTCAATTCCTAATGAATTTCCAAACGTGCCTGAACTTTTAGGGCGTTGAAAACACTGTCACTCTATCCACACAGAATTCAGTATAAGAAGCATAGTGAATTTTCTGATTCTCACTGTAGAGGAAGGAGTGTCTCAACTTCAAGGGCTTAGAAACCACTGTCACTCTATCCACACAGAATCCAGTATAAGAAGCATAGTGAATTTCTGATTCTCACTGTAGAGGAAGGAGCTAGAGAAATTGTCATAAAGGAAAAAAACACCGAACAATTTCCTGTTGGAAGAAAATTTTAAGAGTTCTACTGCATAATATAGTAAGCATAGATATGAATAAAAAATTTATATTTGAAAATTGCTAACAGAATATTTTAATTGTTCACAACATTAGGTATATACTATATAGTAATACATTAATTAGATCATTTTTGTCCACAACGTATGCATATTCCAAAATATGTTTTCAATGATAAATATGTGTGAATTTTCTTAGTTGTCCACTAAAAACAAATAAAAAGTTTAAACTGATCCTCAATATAACACTGAAGTTAAAACTTGTAAGGACTTTGCTGCTGTGTGAAGGGCCTTTCTTTGAAACACTTAGCACACGGGCTAGTATAAGAACTTCTGCATTAGAATGGCAGAAGTGGAAGGTATATTCTTCTAGGCAGAGTTGTATTAGTCAAAGGTAAGTCTTTGTGCAAAGAGCTTCTGGTCTTCCCAAGGAATTGATAATGCAGTAACATGATCAAACATTGGACTTCAACCACACAGTGACCCCACTGACTGTGAAGCACAGCGACTCAGAGAGTGATTTATAATGCAAGCCCGAATAGGTACAAGAGAGACACATGGGGCTGCTCTCTTGAAAACAGCATTGTATTGCCAGAGAAGGGAAGTGGGGCAGGAACAAGCATATGACAAGAAGGGAAGATGCACGTTTCTTATGTACTGTGCAGAAGTAACTGAGAGGCTCAAAGGTGACTGCTGGAGCCTGAACCCATTCTCAGCAGTTCTCCCTAATACGTTTCATTGAGTTTGCAATGCACATGCTCTAGCTTAAAAATCTTAGTTGGCTTAGACTTACACCAAAAAAGAAAAAGTTTTTATTCACAACTTAATTATCTCCAGTGCTTTCATTACTTCCCAGACGCATCTATTTGGGCTACAGTGAGAAAATGCCACAGACTGGACAACTTAAACAGAAATTTATGTCTCAAATTTCTGGAGAAGAGTTTATAATCAGGTTGCTTACAGAGTTAATTTCTTGGAAGGACTTTCTGCCTGACTATCACAGGACTGCCTTCTACAGTCTTTACATTTATATACTCCAGAGCAAGAAAAAATGAGCTATGTGTACAGTGCCTTTTTCATTGAAGAAATCAATCTAATTGGATTAAGGCCTTTCACTTTTACTTCAGCTGACCTGAATTATAGGACTTCTTGTGAGGACCCCTTTCCCCTAATACACATAAATTTTTATCTGTGGTTTTATTATATAAATTTTGGGGAATGTTGTCAATATAAAAAAGACTTAGTGAAGACATTAAAAATGTCTATGAAACTTAATGTAAGATGGGGGCTAAGAAATTATTTGCCAATCATGATCAATGTGGCTTTGCAAGGAGTTATCCAGATATTGAATTAGTGATAAATTAATATATTCATGTATACTAAGTGTGCCAAAATTATATGGCTTGAGTAACACATTTTTTAAACTAATAATAGTATTTACATATGTAATAAATAGGTACAATAGTTATTTATTTGGAATCTGTAGTTTATTTCTACACCATGTTACATCTCACAGTCTCAAGTAACTTCATATTTTAATCTGTGAAATTGCACAGTGTTCCTGTGAAAGTTGGTGTGACATTTGCAGACCTTTTCTTACTCACCAAGTCTAACAATTAAGAAGAAAATTTGAATGACATATGGCAAATAAAAAAAAGAGATTAAACAGTCCATTTAGTTTTCAAAGCATGGAAGATAATCAAAGAAACCTCAGAGATATTAAGTAATCTCAGCAAGATAGAATTTCTGATTTTTCCTGTTTACGTTCACTGCTTTTATTTGTAAGCCATTGGAACTTGGAAATTAGTTCCTTTTATAAAATTCCCCAACCTTTTTCGTTTTTTAATGTCAAACATTTACAGCTCAAGAGAATAGAAATTGGATTTGACTAGGAAGAGAAATAGCAACAAATCAAAATTTATTTACCAGTTCAGGGAAAGAGAACAGTGATCTATCACCAGATGGTAAATAGATTAGTGTTACCTCTAATGAGGTTTCCTATTTTTCAACTCAATGTTCTTTGTGAATTTTATGTTATTTGGCTTCCCATCTATTTCATTTATTACAAAAAAATTATTAGGTAAAACTCTAAAGTCTGCATTTTATATTCAACTTTTCTATGTAAATTTCAAGATGGATTAAAAAAAACAGGATTATAGCTAAAGGAGGGACTGTTGGAATAAATTGTACAATTAAGTTCAAGGTAGTAAAAAAATTAGAAATAATTTTTATTGAGTAGTTTTGGGAAGTTCTGAATAATAAAAGAAAACATAATGTCATTGAGAAGCATCCTATGGCTGTCCATTTGTTCCTGTCCATTTAAGATGTGTCCTTGTTTAGAAAAGTTTGTTATATATGTCCTGGTATTCTGCTGAGCACATTTTTTGTTTGCTTGTTTGTTTGTGTGTTATACATATGGTTTCAGAGATGACTGCACTTTATTGAATAAACAATAAAGGAGCTTGTCTTTGAGAGAACTAATTCTCCTTCTCCCAACAGTCATTAGTTCTTAAAACCTCCATTTCATTTAGATTTTCCAGTTTTGTAAATTATAGTCTTTTGTAGTAAGATCTGATGATTTTTTTGAATTCCTCAGTTTCTGTTGTCATATCTCCCTTTTCATTTATGGTTTTGTTAATTTGGATACTCCTCTCTGTGCCCTTTAGTTAGAAAGCTAAGTGTTTAATCTATCTTGTTGATTTTCTCAAAGGATTAGATTTTGCTGATTCTTTATATCATTCTCTTTGTTTCCAATTGGCCAATTTCAGCCCTGAGTTTGAATTTTTCCTGCCATTTAATCCTCTTGGGTGTGTTTGCTTCTTATCTCTTCCATTGCTGGTAGGATTGCAAACTGGTACAACCACTCTAGAAATCAATCTGGCAGTTCTTCAGAAAATTGGATATAGTTCTACCTGAAGACCCAGATATATCACTCCTGGAGATATACCCAAAAGATGCCTCATTAGGCAGCAAGGACACATGCTCTACTATGTTCATAGCAGCCTTATTTATAATAGCCAGAAGCTGGAAACAACCCCAGATGCCCTTCAAGTGCAGAATGGATACAGAAAATGTGGTTCACTTACCAATGGAATACTCTTAAAATACTATTAAAAATGAGGACAGCATGAATTCTGGAGGTAAATAGATGGAACTAGAACATATCATCCTGAGTGAGGTAATGCAGACCAAAAAGGACATCTATTGTGTGTATTCACTGATAAGTGGATATTAGCAAAAAAAGATACAGAATATCCATGTACTCACAGATCATAGAAAGCTTAATAAAAAGGAAAGCCCAAGTGTGAATACTTCAATCCCACTTACATAGGGAATCAAAATAATCACTGGAGGCAGAAAGAGGAATGGACCTGGATGGGAATGGGAGGGGGAGGGCAAAAGGGGAGCAGGAACAGGTATGGGGGAAGACAAGAGGAAACACAAAGGGCCAGGAGAATGAATGGAAATGCAGCTGTGGGAGTTGGGGGGGCAGGGAAAACCTCTAGAAAGTATCAGAGACCTGTTATATCAGAGGCCCCAAGGACAATGGGAATAACCTTAACTGAAATGTCCAATAGTGGGGAGATGGAACCTGAAGAGACCACCTCCACTAGGTAGACATGGCCCCCATTTGAGACATGGAACCACACACCTATCTTCAAAGTTTTTGACCCAGATTGGTTCCTGTCTAATGGAAACATAGAGACAAAATGGATCAGAGAATGAAGGAAAGGCCATCTAGTGACTGTACCAATTTGGGATATATCTCATGCACAGGTACTATTACTGATGCCATGTTGTACTTGCAGACATGAGCCTAACATGGCTGTCCTCTGAGATGTTCTAGTAGCAGCTGACTGAGGCAGATGCAGACACTTATAGCCAACCATTGGATAGAGGTTAGGGACCCCCATGGAAAAGTTAGGGGAACGATTGAGGGAGCTAATATACCCCCCACACACACACACACATACACATGTAGGAGAGGACTGCTTGTCTGGCCTCAGTAGGAGAGAAAGAGCAGACTCCTGTAGAAAGTTGATGCTCCAGAGAAGGGGAATGCTGGTGGAAAGGGGTTGGGGGGAGCATCCTATCAGAATCAAAGGGGAATGGAGATGGCGTGAATTTGGTGAAGAACTTGGGGTCCAGAAAGGTGGCACCATTTGTAATGTAATAAATAAATCATGTAATAAAAAATATAGAAAAGAATGAGAAAATGCTACAGTTACATAAATAAAATATGAAGCAAAATAAACCATAAAAGCAAAACAAAAAAGGATTAAGTCGATTAAAATATTCACAATAAAATCTAAAGACTAATCTTGTTTGTCAACTTGACTAAATCTGGAATTTACTGGATCCATAGATACTGGGCACATCTGTGAGGAATTTTCTTAATCAGATTGTTTAAAGTAGGAAATTTCAGAATTAGTTCTGGACCACAGTTTCTGGTGACAGTATAGATAAAAAGAAATGCAACAGGGAAGTATTGTTTTATGTTGTTTTTTGCTTTTTTACCTGCTAGCCCTCACTTACTCTTGCTGGAATGACCTTCTATTCTACTGATGTAGTCAGTGTTAAATCCAACTCCTTCATTATTACAACGTAGACTGAAGACCAGCAGCTCTCCAGGAATCCTCCAGGATTCTAGCACCAACAGGACTGCAGAGACATGCAGCTTCATGAACTGAACAACTACCAGACTTGGCCTTTTTGTCCTAAGACAGCCATCATCCAACTACCCAGACCACATCATTTGGAATGTCTAATAAATTCCATATATATGTTTCTTTTTCAAAAATTCACTGGAGCAGATTGTAAAGTGATTTTCAAATATCTTTAAGTTATATTTTATAGAAAAATATTTATAAAATATATTTTATCATGTTTTCCCATTTATCAACTGTTTTTCTTTGATATCTTCCCCACCTCCCTTTCTACCAAACTTTGATTTTTCCTCTTTCTACTTAAAGAAGACAAGCAAAATAAGAAACATGCACACACATATACAGTCAGAAAAACACACATGATCTCCCCTAAAACAACCCAGAAAAATGAAAACCAAAACAAAATGGCAAAGGACAAATAAGACTACTACTATTATGACTACTACTACTGTACTACTGCTGCTGCTGCTGCTGCTGCTGCTGCTGATGATGATGCTGTTGCTGCTGCTGCTGCTGATGATGATGCTGATGATGCTGATGATGATAAAGTCAAACAACACAAAATGAAACAAAAAATCCACAAAATTACTCTGGACTTTTCTTTGTGCTAGACAACTACTCCAGGACATGTGATCTGACTTAAATGGGCAGAGAATCTTTCTTGATATACTCAGTGACATTCTATTAGAGAAAATAGATTTCCCCATTACCAGCAGGTATTAATTGCAGATACTCATTTAGGGTAGGAGCCCATATCCACTTCCCCCTTTCAGAGCTGAGACTTCATATAGATTGAATCTCTGCTTGGCTTCCTGAGTGATATCAATCTCTGTGAGTGCATATATGGATCACTTCTGTTGTGTTGGAAGACACTGTTCCTTTGAAGTCATCCATCACCTCTAGATTTTACAACCTTCCTACCTCCCCTTGGTTTTAAACTAATGGAATAGTGTCCAAGTAAACAAGCCTACAAAAGCAATTCATGTGTCTGACCAAGGGAGGTAGAGTGTCCCTGAGAATATTTCTCAGCTACCAGGTGGCGACTACTTAGATGAATAAATAGATTGGATCACATTTTGAATGCACATTTTTCATGAGCTGAGTAGCCTGATCCCAGGAGGAGATATTCTAACAGACAAAACATATTTATCAGACTTGGAAATGTTGAGAAAGAATTAAAGGTGTCAAGTACATTTTCAACAGTTGTTTCAATTAACCACCACAATCTGAGAAGCTCTTTGCAAACAAGAAAATAAAAATGTAAAAATGAGGCTCTTTCTACCTTGCTTTGGAACTCTATGACTACTAATCAGTGAGAAAGACTCAAATGGGAAATGAAAGTAGAGTTCCAAGCATACCTGGGGACCCAAAAACATCCAACAGAGCAGACCCAGGAGCAGGGTCTACTTTACTGTTCTCATGGAAAAGCCTTAACATCAGCTAATGTTCAGGGTGTATTAGCATTAATTAGTATATATAGTTAATTACATTGTCTGAGACAGGTATTTTCTTTGTTTTCAAATCTAAAATGCGTACTGTTTAAACTTTCAGATGAACAGTTGCATATATGAAAGAGTATCAGTATATTTGACAACCATTGGTCATTTCTTCTCTCTTAAATAGAAGGAATTTCAGTATTCCTTTCCATATTTATATTGTGGCTATTGATTTGGCTACCTGAAAGATTTAATATGTTCCTTGTTCAGCCCTGGTTTAGGCAGCCATATTGATGAAACTTCAGGGTATAGCTTCTCTGATATTTATATGAGACACATTCTCATACCTTCAAACCCGTTCCTCTAGTTCAATGGAGGAGTGTTCCTCTTTCTCCAACTCCTTGACAGCATCTGCTGTCACCAGAGTTTTTGATCTTAGTAATTCTGACTGTTGTGAGGTGTAATCTCAGTGTTGTTTAGATTTGCATTTCCCTGGTGACTAAAGATGTTGAATATTTCATTAGGTGCTTCTCAGCCATTTGATATTCCTCAGTTGAGAATTCTTTGTTTAGCTCCGTATTCCATTGTTGGAGGGATTGCAAGCTGGTGCAACCACTCTGGAAATCAGTCTGGAGGTTCCTCAGACAATTGGACACAGTACTACCTGAGGAAACAGCTATACCACTCCTGGGCATATACCCAAAGATGCTCCAACATATAAAAAGGACACATACTCCCCTATGTTCTTATCAGCCTTATTTATAATAGCCAGAAGCTGGAAACAACCCAGATGTTTCTCAAAAGAGGAATGGATTTAGAAAATGTGTTACATTTACACAATATAGTACTACATAGCTATTAAAAACAATGACTTCATGAAATTCTTAAGCAAATGGATGGAACTAGAAAGTATTATCCTGAGTGAGGTAACCCAGTTACAAAGAACACACATGGTATGCATTCACTGTTAAGTGGATACTAGCCCAAAATATAGGGATAGCCAAGATACAATTCACAGACCACATGAAGCTCATGAAGAAGGAAGACCAAAGTGTGGATGCTTCTCCTTAGAAGAGGGAACAAAATACTCATGGGAAGAAATAAGGACACAAAGTGTAGAGGTGAGAGTAAAGGAAAGGTCATCCAGAGAGTGCCCCACTTGAGATCCATCCCATATAAAGATACCAAACCAAACACTATTGTGTATGCCAAGACATGCTTGTTGACAAGAGCCCTGTGTAGCTGTCACCTGAGAGACTCTGCTAGAGCCTCACAAATACAGAAGTGGATGCTTACAATCAATCATTGAACTGAGCACAGGGTCCCCAGTGGAGGAGTTAGGAAAAGGATTGAAGGAGTTGAAGGGGTTTGAAACCTTATAAGAAGAACAAAAATATCAAACAACCAGATGCCCCTCAATAAAAAAAAACCTCCCAAGGAATAAACCACTAAGGTGTACACATGGAGAACTCATGGCTCCAGCTGCATATATAGCAGAGGATGGCCTTGTTGGGCGTCAATGGGAGGAGAGGCCCTTGGTCTTACGAAGGCTGGATGCCCCAGTGTAGGGGAATGAATGCAAGGGTAGGGAGGTAGACTAGGGTAGGTGGGTGGGAGAGCACCCTCATAGAAGCAAGGGGAGAGGGATTGGATAGGGGATTTCCAGAGGAAAAACTAGGAAAGGAGATAACATTTGAAATATTAATAAATAAAACATCTAATAAAATGAATAAATAAAAAGGCATACCAAATAAATACTGACACCTGTTTTTCACCTAAAATGTTTTGACTCAGACTAAAAATGAAAATAAATCATTGGATTCATTGATAAGGCCACAAAGGCATTGATTCTCCCCTTTAATATGAGACTTGATGTGCAACATTATGTTCTGAAACTGAAAATCTTTTAAGTTATTAAAGATCCATTCATAAAACTTAGGTTTAGTAGATTTCTTCTGAAACCTAATGGTTCCTCATTAGACAGTCCATTTTACTTTCTGAACATGCAGCAACTGGGGTTAAGATGCAATAAGTGTAAATGTATTTCCATAGATTTTATTAAATTAATGTTGTTCAACAACTTTAACAAGATCAAATACACTAAGAATATTAAATGGAAATATTAATGTGCAGTTACATCATATTTCTTTCCCTTCCCTCCTTCCAATATCTCCATACACCCCACTCCACAAATATATGACTTCTTTTCTTTAATTGTTTTTGTATACCTATAATCCCCATCACATACACCTATACATAAATGTAACATATGTTGTCTGTATAATGATATTTATATGTATATGATTTCAAGTCTGACTAGTTGATATTAGATACAGTCTATGTAACACAATTTCTCTACTCTTGGATTTCTTAGTAGGTTGTAGTCATTAGTTTGCTGCTAAGAACCTATGAAATTCCCATTCCAGGTTAGCATGTCTCTTGATAAATATCCTTCTTCAGATCTTGTTTAGGCAGCCATGATGAAACTTCATGGGTACAGATATTTCTAGAAGAATACTCTCCAAAGCACTTTTTTTCCTATGGCTCGATAGTCTGTTCCCTATTTGCCTATGATCTGTAAGAGTATTTTTAATGTTCTTCATTATTGATACTCTGATTAAAACTAGTGGTTATAATATTCACATTATCTCTAATTCTAAGTGAGTCAATTTCTTCTCTTGAAATATACAGCCACACAATTTTCAGATTGTGCTTTTTGTATTTTCCTTTGAAATACCTGTGATTTCTTCCCTATGATGTATTGTTTACAATTTTAAGGTAAAGAATAAATTAAAAAAATAGAATACAGATAAACTGGGTTAATTTTTATATGAGGGTTTCTAAATTCATTTTTTGCTGTTATCTATAAATTTTTATCTTCAATTGGGTCATGTATAACACTAAAACAAGTCTAATTTCAAAAATTGTTTATTAGTTAAATAACCAATCACTCCCAAATCCACAAAATCAGAACATTATCTGTTTTGTTTATCAAGAACAAAATCTAGCATATTATAGACAGAGTAAACTTGAATTATGTTCAATTATTTATCATTGTAAAAGTAAAATACCTTAGGAGACTAAAATGAAACATAGGCAATAATAAAAAACATACATTTATAAAGATAGTCCAAAGATAGTGTAGACTTAGCATATGGACTACAGACCCCTGTGAATCTGTTAATTCACACAGTCTCTCTAATCACAGCTACAGAAGTTCAAAAATTTTACAGTAAACAAAAAGTATGTCTCTCATATATAATATTATATGCCTGATTTAGAATTTGTGTGCTATGGTTGGTATTGCTCTTTCACTAGTTTTTAAAAATTTATTCTTTTCTCATAAAATAATCCTGACCTCAGTTTCCCTTCCCTACTCTCCGCCCAGCACCAACACAAACACCAACAGCCTTCTTTCTTTCCCAAGATTCATTCCACCTCCATTTCCATTAAGAAAACAGCATGAAATTAAAATGGTATAAAAGAAAAAATGAGGAGGGATGGGATAGGGGGTTTATGCGGAGATGAGGAAGGGGTATAACATATGAAATGTAAATAAATAAAATATCCAATTAAAATAAAAGAAAAAAGAAAAAAGGAGCCTTCTCAAGGATATCTACTGAATATCACATAAAAGGTACATTTTAAACAAAAAGTCAGTTTTAGGTCATGTGGAAAATAATATATCATGATGTTTGAAAACCACATTCCATTCATGGTCCCTTTAAGCTCTATATGAATTGTACTCTACCTGAAACTACAATTATACTCATATTTTATTCTGAAATATATATCTTAATTTCAAGAATTCAAAATATAATACTTTACTAAAATTTATTTCACTGTGCTACCATGGCTTGGTCATATATATATATATATATATATATTTTATATTTATATATAATAATTCTATATATCTTTATCTACCTGTATCTTTATCTATATCTCTATATCTTTATCTACCCTTTATCTCTCTCTGTATATCTCTCTCTCTATGTCTCTATTTCAATATAAATATATATGGACAGAAAGACACATGTGCATCAGACAAGTCTAATTGGGGAAATGTCAAATGAGTTTGCTTTGAAACCTTTTCTAACTTACGTGGTTGCTAAGGGATTAACACCCAAAGAATGCATGAATCTTTCCTTCCATTAGAGAATTGTCATTTTTTTTATATCACACATTTATCAATGATCAAAAGAATTAATTCTAAATAATTTTATGTTTAGAACTTATTTAGATCCCAATAGGAATTTGAATATGATTTCAACATTTGAGTCCCTGAGAAAAAACTGTTACGAAGATCCCAACAAATATGTTATTGGAGATCCCAACAAATCAACAGTAACACTAGGTGGTTTGAGTATGATGTTGTAAGTTACCTATTTCTCAACAGCCATTTATTTGATGATGAATTAATAGCATCTTTGATAGTTATCTTCATCCTATGGTGTTTTTTATAGGTCGAAGGGCAAGACATATTTGGGGAATTATTTATTCTGCTATTAATATTCAGGAAATCAGTCATGTAATTAAGGAAGGGTATAGATAAGGTCAGAGTTAGTGTCCAAACATAAGCCAGGATAAAGCAACATAATATTGTTTGTTACATAATATTTAAATATTCTAAAATGTTTGGAGTTAAATATCATTCAATAAAGTAATTTTGAAATTGTTTCTTTACTCTATTCAAGAGTGATATGTGGCAAAAGTTTGAGTTAGTGCATTGCCTAAGAAAATGCTAATCACTTACCAAGCAGTGCCATCACCATATGTTTCTCAGGGTATGCTTTCCAAAATGTTCTGACCTACTCTTCCAGGAGCTGCAAACCTTTACACCCACTAGGAAGTAAGATTAAGAGTGCAGTTTAAATTGTAGATTACATTGTTATGCTTAAATACTGGGAGGACCTATTTATCCAAGAGTATTTTAATGTGTGTATTTATATTCTTTGCCTATTAAGTGCAATAGTGTTTAGATATGCTTCTTTTAATACTTACTTTCCTTCATATTGGCATCAAAGCAGAATACAAATATATTCTTTATGATGATATAATCATTCGTATAGAAATCAATTATGATGTAGAATGAACAGCAAGCAATGCTGAATTCCAATCTGAAATTTGATTGTGCCTAAATGTATTTAGAAACAAGGATAAGACTAGAAAGAGTCACTACACTGAACAAGGTGCCTTTTAAGGTAGAAAAGTAATATGTTCTTTATAGGTTTGCTTTTATTTTATGTGTAAAAGTGGTTTGTTTTCATATATACCTGAGTACACAAGCTTGTCTGTTGTCAACGATGGACAGTAGAGGGTGTCATATCATTTACACAGATGCCTTAGGTAACTTAAAATGAGAGAGAGAGAGAGAGAGAGAGAGAGAGAGAGAGAGAGAGAGAGAGAGAGAGAGAGGAGGAAGGGAGAGAGAGAGAGCTTTGTGTTTTTCTCCTATTTCTTTTTTGTTTGCTTTTGATGGACATTCATTTATATTTCATGTATTTAAAAATAAAATTTATTTTTACATTTTCATAGATGTGTACTATATTTACATCATCCTTCCAAATTCCTTTGTTGTCTTCCTCCCAAATCCATGACCTCTTTATCATTTTACACACACACACACACACACACACACACACACACACACACACACACAAAGCTGAATCTATGTGATAGGTTTTGCTTCTATTGGTATTGCGTAATAAAACAGAGAGCTCATCTCTGAAGAAGATTACTCTCTCATTGCATGCACATTGGGATGGCAACTGTCATTGCCATTGTTAAGTTCTCATTTAGGAAGCTATATTTCAGATGTTATAAATGCAGCCTCCCTGTCATTCATGAAAGACAAAATAAGACTACGTGATCTTTTATCACGACTGTTCACTTATTCCCTGTTCCTTGAGCTTTAGGTATAGGGGTTGTGTGTTATATGTATCAAATGGTGCTAAGCAGCACACAGTCAGATGTTTGGACTTTGACCAGTTATGGTTTTCTGTAATATTTTCCATTTTCTGCAAAGAGAGACTTCTTTGGTGAGAAATGAAAACTGCATTTATCTGTGAGTATAAGGACACATATTTAGAAAGCACTTAGGAATTATACTGGTTAAGAAGTGTGACAGTAGCAGATTCTCCTATTAGATTTGTATCCTTATTTATTTAAGAGTATTTAGTTGGATTTAGAGTACCAGACATGATTTCCATCCTTTTCGGGAGGACTTTAGTCCAATTAGACAGTTGTTGATTATCATCAAGATATAAATGCCACTGGGTTAGGATGTACATTCACACTCTTAGGTCTCTGTATCCTCCAGACCTTATCCTGAGAGTAGCATATCCAGTCTATAGGTCCAGCTCAATCTGGACTTCCTGTTTTCTGGCTCAGTTGGTAAACCATACTGATTCTACCCTACAGACACCTCTCTAATTTCCAGACCTAACCTGATTTGTACATCCTGTGCTCCAGCTGATTATGGTGACTCCCATTTCCACCATCTGCAAACTCTGAGCTTTAACTTCTAAAAACGTTTATTGCTGTTTCAATATACACTTGGAGACAATTCGTCTATTCCAAGCTATTAATTTTCCAAATGGCACAGTGAAACCGTGTCAAATACAAGCACTGTATAACACTGTCATAATGGAAGAAACAGTGAAAAAAATAAAGTTTTATTAGGCTTTTGCCGTTTTTCAGTTATTATTTCTCTGTCTAGCTCTGAATGTCCTGGAACTTGCTCTGTAGACAGACTATCCTTGAACTCAGATATCTGCCTCTATTTGCCTGGTGAGTACTGAGATTAAAGGCATGTGTCATAAAGTTCATATTGCTTTTTTTCCCTCTGAGTTCTGTGAGTTCAAAATGTAGCAATCTCTAAGCCCAAAAATTCCTCCAGAGGCTACCCCAAAAGTTCCACCAGAAAACACCTACAGCTAATAAACAACTTCAGCAAAGAGGCTGGATATAAGGTTAACTCAAACAAAGCAGTACCTTTCTTTTATACAAAGGATAAACTGGCTAAGAAAGAAATTAGGAAAACAACACCCTTCACAATAATCACAAATAATATAAAATATCTTAGAATAAAATTCTAACCAAGCAAGTGAAAGATCTGTATGACAATAACTGCAAGTTTCTGAATAAAGAAATCGAGGAAGACCTCAGAAGATGGAAAGATCTGCCATGCTCATGGATCAGCAGGATAACATAGTAAAAATGGCCATCTTACCAAAATCAATCTACAGATTAAATGCAATCTTCATCAAAATTCCAACTCCATTCTTCACAGAGATAGAAAGAGCAATTCTCAAATTCACCTGGAATGCAAACTATCCTCAACAGTGAAGGAACTTCTTGGGGAATCACAATCCCTGACCTCAAGATGTACTACAAATCAACAGGGATAAAAACTACATGGTAAGTTTCACATGGTACCAGCATTTTCATCAAATGATTCTGGTTCATCTGGCATGTAGAATAATGCAAATCAATCCATTCTTGTGTCCTTGTACAAAATTCAAGTCCAAGTGGATAAAGAACCTACACATAAAACCAGATATGCTGAACCTAATAGAAGAGAAAGTGGGAAAGACTCAAATACACTGGTACAGGGGAAAATTTCCCTAACAGAACACTAATGGCTTATGCTCTAAGTTTAACAATTGACAAATGGGACCTCATAAAATTGAAAGCTTCTGTAAGGTAAAGGACACTGTCAATAGGACAAATTGAAAAAAAAAAGTATTTACCAACCCTTATAGCTAGAGGGCTAACATCCAAAATATACAAAGAACTCAAGAATTTAGAGAACAAAATACCCCTATTAAAAATGATGTACAGAGGGCTGGAGAGATGGCTTAGTGGTTAGGAACATTGACTGTTCTTCCAGAGGTCCTGAGTTCAATTCCCAGCAACCACATGGTTGCTCACAACCATCTGTAAAGTGATCAGATGCCCTCTTCTGGTGTGTCTGAATATATCTACAATGTACTTATATACCTAAAATAAATAAATAATTATTTTAAAAATGGGGGACAGTGGTAAATAAAGAATTCTCAGCTGAGGAATTTCAAATGGCCGAGATCCACCTATAGAAATGTTCAGTATTTTTAGACATAAACCCTGAGATTCCACGTCACACCAATCAGAATGGCTAAGATAACTCAGGTGACAGTATATTCTGGTAAAGGTGTGGAGTAAGAGGAACACTCCTTTATTGCTGGTAGAATTGCAAGCTGGCAAAACCACTTAGGAAAACAATCTGGTGGTTCCTCAGAAACCTGGAAGTAATTCTACCTGAAGACCCAGCTATACCACTCCTGGGCATATTCCCAAAAATTGCTCCTATATGTAATAAGGACACATGCTACTATGTTTATAGCAGCCTTATTTATAATAGCCAGAAACTGGAACAAAAAACTCAGATGTCCTTCAATAGAAGAATGGATACAGAAAATGTGATATATTTACACAATGGAATACTACTCTGCTATTAAAAACACCGACTTAATGAAATTTGCAAGCTAATGCATGGAACTAGAAAATATCATCCTAAGTGAGGCAACCCAGACACAAAAAAATATACGTGGTATGTACTCACTGTTAAGTGGCCTAAAATCTCAGAATTCCCATGATGCAACCAACAACCATATGCATGTAGCTTAAGAAGAAGGAAGGCCAAAATGTGAATACTTCAATCCTACATAGAAGGAGGAACAAAATAATCACAGGAAGTAGAGGGAGTTAGGGAGAGAGAGAGGAGCAGGAGGGGAAAAGGCCAGCAGGATCAAGTATAGGAAGGGATAGAAGAGAAGCACTAAGGGTCAGGAATCCAGCTGCATATATAGCAGAGGATGGCCTTATATGGCATCAATGGGAGAGGAGGCCCTTGGCTTTAGGAAGGCTCGATGTCCCTCCCAGTTTAGGAGATTGCTAGGGAAGTGTGACAGGAGTGGGGAAGGGAGCACCCTCATAGAAGCAGGGGTTGTGGGGAGGAAGAGACTGAGGGGAGGGAGAATGGGATAGGGAGTTTGTGGAAGGGAAAACAGGAAGGGGAATAACATTTGAAATGTAAATAAATAAAATAACCAATAAAAAAATTAAAAAGAAAGAAAGTATAGCAGAGGGGGATAAGGAATTTGGGGTAGCCACTAGAAAGTCTCAGATGTCAGGGAACCAAGATCCTCCCGGGTCCTAATGGGGATGACTTTAGCTGAAATACCCAATCTGGAGAGACCACCTCCAGTAGATAGGCATGGACCCCAGTTAAGATATGAGGCTACCCACCTATCTCAAATTTTTTAACCCAGAATTGTTCCTGTCCAAAGAAAAGACAGGGACAAAAAATGAAACAAAGCCTGAAGCAAAGGCCATCCAGAGATTGCCCCACCTAGGGATCCATCCCATCTGAAGTTACCAACCCCAGACATCTTGCTGTTGCCAAGAAGCACTTGCTGACAGGAGCCTGGTATGACTGTTCCTCAGAGGTTCTACCAGCACCTGACTAACACAGATGCACATACCCACGTCCAACATCAGAATGAGCCTGGGAACCCAATGGAAGAGCTAGGGGAAATGCTGAAGTAGCTGAAGTTTATTGCCAGGGACTAAACTAGCAAACAAAAGAGTATGCATGGAAGGATCCTTAGCTCCAGATACATATGTAGCAGAGGATGGCCTCATCTGCCATCAGTGGGAGGGGAGACCCTTGGTCATAGGAAGACTTGATGTTCCAGTATAGGGGGATTCTAGAGCAGTGAGGCAGGAGTGGGTAAGTGGGTGGAGGAGCACCATCTTAGAGGACAAGTGGAGGGGGAGAGGGAGTATGGGAAGGGGAATTTGTGGATGAGAACCCAGGAAGTGGGATATCATTTGAAATATAAACAAAATTTTGTTTTAATTATAAAGTCCCCAAATGACTCAACTTTAGAATTAAGATGAAAATGTAAATACAACCAAAGTTCATATTAGATTTGTGTGTCATTTCCTAAGATACAGCATACATGTGGTCTCCCTAGCCTCAAGACTTCATAATACCTTTGATGTTAACATGCTAGAAAGATTTCTTTGAAGAAACAAGAAAGAATTTAAATACTATTTTCCATTCCAGTTATATAGGTCTCATGTTAACATAATTATTGTCACTATGCTAGAAAAGAAATTTCAATAACTTAATTAAATAGTCAAATCAAGAAAAATATTACTTATATATTTACTTACATATAGGCACATATTACATATACATATGCTATATTTTATAGCCATTTTTAGTGAATATGTACTTGCATACACACAAAAGAAGGAAAAGGATACCTACAACTTTTTTTAAGCTTAATATTTTCTCTACTTAATTTCTGTTTCAGGCACTGTTTTGGAAACATTGATCAAATAACAACACTGTGTGAATCTGTTATTTTGATAGATTTATATCGTTGGAGAAGACTCTAGTATTTTTTTTCTGCAAAGGGCAGAAATTCTCTTTTTTGTTAGATGAGAACTAATACATCTTTCCAGCAAAGGTCATGCCTCTTCATCACTGAGATGATGCAGCTCACCTTACTCAGTCCTCCATATATGGAAGTCACTTTATTTAGTAACAGATGTGTTGTATGAAAACTTGTGTAGGGGAATGCCAGGGCAGGGAGGCAGGAGTGGATGGTGGGTGGGGGAGTACCCTCATAGAAGCAGGGGGAGGAGGGATAAGATGGGGGGTTTTGGAGTGAAAACCTGGAAAGGGGATAGCATTTGAAATGTAAATAAATAAAATATCCAATAAAAAAAAAAAAGAAATAAAAGAATAGGCTCCATACCCAACAGTAAGAATAGGCTCCATACCCAACAGTAGATGGCCAATAACAAAAAAAATCCTCAATATTTTTTTACAGACTTTGTGTGTGTGTGTGTGTGTGTGTGTGTGTGTGTGTGTGTGTATGTGTGATTACTGTTTTGTTTGGCCATTTTTTTTAAAAAAATCTTGGGAATCTTTACTATGTACATTATATGTTTTTAAAGGTTTCATTTTTGTGTGTGTAGGAGTATCTTGTGTTCTTTGCTGATTATTATTATTTTAATAATAATTATTATTTAAAAAAAGAAAACTTGTACAGTACATAATTTAAAGATGGCACAATTAATATTTTGTAGCTTAAATATATTTATGTACAGTCTTCCTACTTAAGATAAATCAGAAAAAAACAAAAAATATTTAAGTTGTTTATTTTTTCTAGTTTAGCAGAATTCGATGCTTGAGCATTCTGACTTCTCTCTGCTTAGATATTGAGCATAGTTCATAGGTAGCTGCATACGTATAACTATATTTTCATGTCAGAATGTTACTGGCTCTTAGTTAACCTCAGAGACATTGTATACATTTGGATAAAGATGAATGGGAAGAATCTTGTCTTTACTTCTGGAAGCATAAGAAACTTCATCTCTCCTTTCAGATACTCTGCCTAGCCTATGCTCTTCCAGGGGACTATGCTGAAGTTCACAGATGTATCAAATAATGGATGATAGTATTTATCTCAGAGCTGCACATAATGCTCCATTGGCACAGCAGGTCTTTGGCTTATTGAGAGAATATAAATTAGTACAGCCCATTGTTTGCCATCTAAGATGAAAAATAGCCTGGGGAGGTGCTCAGCAGTTAAGAGCACTTGTTGCTCTTGCGAAAGACCCAGGTTTCCATTTCCAGCAGCTACGTGGGGACTCACAGTCATCTGTAATTCCAGGTTTAGGAGATAATATGTTCTCTTCTGGGTGCTTGGACAAAAGGCAGATGTGTGGTGCATATAAACCCTCATTCATATAAAATAAAAAAAAATTAAAATGAGATTCATTTAGTAGCCTAGAATGCATTTTAGCAAATAGCTATAACAGCCAGAGTTTTAAATGTATTACACTAAATATCTGTATTGTACTAGCTGTGAACATTTTGCTAGTGAGGTTAGTGGATTGTCTCTGTGTTAAAAAGTTATGTATGTAAAGATATTTCATTCGTTTTAGTAAAATCAAAAGTTTATATTGATTTTACTATTTTTAATTACATGTATGTGTATTATTGTGGGTTGGTGTATGTGCATGCAGCACCCATGGATACCAGAAGAAGTTGTCAGAATCCCTGGAACTTGAATTACAGGTTGTTATGAGATATATCTATGTGATTACTGAGAACCTAACTTAGTTTTGAAAATACTAGGAAGTGTTCGTACTTGGTGAGCCACTATTTCAAATACCAAATGAAATTTTAAATATTTTTTGAAGAGAATATCACCTCTTGAGTCCATGTAAAAGTTTGTCATTCTGCTGTTCATATTATATTTTCACTAAAAGTGAGTTTATATGTAAACATTTAAAGCTTCTTGAACACCCTTTGATTTTGTGCACAAGACAATTTATTTGCTGTACTAATATCCACCTAGTTCAAATACCTTCCTGATCTACTCTACTCTTTGTAGTACCAAGAAGGGTGCATTCCAAGTAGCATTACAACTTGAAAAAACCAGACCAGTTGTAAGTAATCATTAAAGAAAAGAAATCAAAGTATAGTGGTCCCCCCTTTTTCAGTTGATTAGGTCTACCTCATTGACTATTGATGACATTCTTTAGATTTATAAAGGTAAAAGCCCCCCCCTTTTAATCCAACATGAATATAGATAATATTTGAAATTTTTAAGATGGGGCAGTATTACTTGGGCCTAGGTAGAATCTTTTTCCTTTTAACCTTGTGCTTATGCTTACTGTCTTTGCCTTATAAGTACCATTGCTCATCAGAACCCTATTCAGAGTGATTGGAGAAAGCTTCTCGGAATCCTTCAGGCTCTATTAATGTCAAATGCCACCGATATTGCCATTATTAAGGGGACTTTGGGCAGAGAGGGAGGAGGCAGATGGAGCTTGACTATATTAACATTCATTGACTATATATTGACTGCAAAGAAGAATTGTACCTGCAAGAAGAAAGTTCAATTTCCATGATTTAGTAAGCAACAGACAGCAATCTTGCTAAATAGAAAGGAGTGCTTTGCTTTTTATCAAGCAGTTAGTCCTACCTGGAAGGGAAAAGAACTCTTTATTTCCCTTTTATAAATCTGCTCCTTGTTTTGTGCTCTCTGGAAATCACAAGAGTATGTCACATCGAAAGGAAGCCTTACAGACTAGCACATTCTTGTTTTCCTCTCCTATACTATTGCATATGTACATGGCATAATGAATATAATATGAGGAGATAGATAAAATCAAAGAAGAGAGGTGCTGCTTTCATTTTTTCTTTCTACTCACAAAGAGAATATAATACTGGCTTATTTCATTCCAGGAATCCTTTAGCCATTTTTGGATTCACAGCATCCATTCAACATGTGTCAATGCTAAGTGGACTCTGGCAGATTCTTTCATAGGGATATGACATGTCTTTTGTCAAGAGAGAAAAGGATACCCTCGCTTGTATTACTCTCCTGTTCTCTAAAGGAAACGGATGTGAAGAAAATGAAGGCCAGGTCAAAGCCATCTCTATATTGTGCCACATGCCTCAGCTCCTGAGCACTTTAGGATGATTGCACATTGCCGTAGGTAGTACTTAATTATTTAAAGGAACTTTCTCTTATTGTCACAGCCAGCACATGATTGAATCCTTGCTATGATGCCAAGTTCCTCTGTCTCAGAGAGAAAGAAGGCAGTTTGGAGATCAATCTGAGGTGGCAGACTGTAATTTGACAAGGAGAAAGGCACTATGCAGCTCTTCTCTAGAGCAAGGCCAATAGCAGAATTGAGTAAGTCTAACAAAACAGTAGGTTGGGTAGACGTAGACGAGGCAATGGGATATGAGCAGATTCACTAATTATGTATTTGCCTTCCATATCTTGACAGACACAGTGAATTTTATTGTTTTCTATAGAGTTTTATATAGATTTTCTGCTCTTGATGCCAGAGGCTTCTATTTGAGCTACACAACAAACTACTGGGAGACATTGAATTTAGTTAACTTCCAAGTCTCATATTTTCTCCATATAAAAAGAGAACGTTAATATCTAGCTCAGGTTTATCCTTAAGATTAGGTAAGCTAATGCATGTGGAATCACCTCCCTAATATGGTTATCAGGTCTATGATGAATATCAGCTCCCCTCTTTTGCAGAATGAAATGTCATTAGAGTACCCATAATGGCCATTTAAAAACAACCACCAACTTGCTGTGAAGGAGCAGTAACCTTTTCAATCAGTAGCAGACACGATAGAAGCATTTATACCATTACCTGTGTTGGGAAAAGTACTTTAGCTTGTCTTCCCTGTGGCATTGGGATAATAATGGCCAGACTGCATAGGTCTCTTCAGCCAAGTCGATGGAACTCCAACAATTGCTGATAACTCTAATTCCAGTTGTGATTTGAGAATGTTTTACAGTGCTTCTCCACCTATGGAGACATGTTGACACTGCTAATAATGTAGCACTTTGAATTTCAGGCCTCCTTGGGAATATGCATTGAGTTATTTGATTAGGAAGATTATTAGCATGATGAATCATGCCTCTAACATTATGAATTTAGATGAGCATTAATAGAGTGGTTAGAAAAACAGGGCTTGGATGATTGAATATTTAAACTTGGAGAACAGTTTTCTTAGTAAGATGAATCAAGAGATTTGGAATGAGGAAATTTCATAAGGTGATACATTTGCTACTTAATTTTGCTTAATTTTTTCCCTCAAGGTTATAAGGTTACATCTGACTCTGAGTCTAGTGGTCAATGTATATTGTTCCACAGGTAAAGAAAAAGCAGAAGGTCAAGTGGGTATGTGTAAATAGAGGATAATGGAACCTGAATCCTTTATAACAACTTCACACATGAAAGCTAATCCAATCTCAGAATAGAGAGCATTAATTCTCCAAATTTCTGTATCCTAATACTGTTGTAGTGACAGCTGCATTTCAACATACACTGAAGAATGAAGAAGCATATTCAAATCGCAGCAGAGGTTATACTTATCTTCATACTCATCAAAGTTGTCTTGTCTTCAGTGGGTATTGAGTGCTCACTCTTTAGCAGACTGGACTAACTGAGTTTCAGTATTATAATAATCTCCAGTTTACAACCTGGTGGTTAGCCAGTTGACCTGTTGCAAGTGATCACCTTAGATGGTACTAGAAAGGACTCTGCTATCTATTTTACATCCAGATAAGACTTGACAAAAAACTGCAAAAGCTTTCCTACACTTTTTCTTACTTTGCATTTTCCAGTAAATTATTTAACTTAGTTCATATTAACTTTATTTATACGAATGTTTTAACAAGATGCAATAAAATATCATATAGCTATTAGAAATGTACTTTTAATGAATAGTAGAGTTCTACAGAAATTACACTATTCAGTCTTTTTTTTTTATTGGAATTTTTGTAATTTTTATACTTCAGTGTCCTCTTACCATTTCCCCTCCCTCCAGAATCATATCCTTCCCTCCTCATCCCACGTGTGACCCACCACCCTGTATCACCTCCACCTCCAGTATCCCCCACGACGTCTTTCATGGACGGATCTTTCCACTTAATTAGCTCCTTGCATATATAGCTGGAGCCATGGGTCCCTCCCTAAGCGCTCCCAGGCTTGTGGTTTAGACCCTGGGGGCTCTGGTTGGTTGGGATTGTTGCTTTCCTCATGGTGTCTCGAATCCTCTCAACTCCTTCGGCCTTCACTCTATCTTCTCCATTGGGAACCCCGTGATCAGTTTAATGGTTAGCTGTGGGCTTCTGCCTCTGAGTATGTCGGACTCTTGCAGACTTCTAAGGAGACAGCTATATCAGGCTCCTGTCAGCATGTACATCCTGACATCCACATCAACCTCTACCTTTGGTGACTGCACATAGGATGGATATCCAGGTGGAATGGTCTGTCTTCATCATCCCCTAACCCTCCATGGTTTTGTTGTACGTTATTTCAGCCTTCAGTTAGAGAGTGCTAATGATGTGTTTTGTAGCTATAAATTGGAGTTTTCTGAGCACTTAAGATAAACAGAATCCTCATGTAGCACGTAAGTAACACTTACTCTTCTATACATTGTCAGGTAATGTAATAATTTTGAGAGGCACCCATGGTAGAATGCATTGATAGCTATTGATAGCTCTTTTTTTTGTTTTTGTTTTAACTTGCTGAGGATATCAGGTCATGGCTGTATGAAGTTGTGTCTATCTTCTTAAGGTGATTTTTTAAAAACAGTATTCTTGTTTTACTCACTCTAGATGTCCCTGTTGTAATGTGTACATGTCTTTATGTACACATATTAACATTTACTTTGGATGAACCTAAGGCTGGAATTACTAGCCCATATGCTGGGTTTGGGTTTGACACTATTACTACCAAATGTTTCTCCACACTAGCTGTGTTGTTTCATTTAACCCTTTGTAATATATAAGTACTCCATTTCCTCTACATTCTTGCCAACTTTTATCTATATGTTTTATATTGTATGTAATAATTACATATGTAGGCTGAAATTTATGTTTTCATGTGGATACATCATTACCTAAAACTATCAGATAATGTGATTGACATCATTATCTTTAAATATCTTTGCACTTTAGTAAAATATTTCATTTATCCTAAATATAAGAGCTTAATTATAAAATCCTAGTTCTTATGGCTTTATGGGCATCAATTGTATTCTGTTTTGAACACTGTCATTTGATACTAATATCTGAAATCTCCTTTGTATAGCATCCAACTTATTTATCAAAAGATCTTTGGTTAGACTTGATCATAATCTTCCCTGTACAAATTTTAAAAGTGGTTTTATCAAAATTTGCAAAATTTTGTGCTGATATTTGAATAAAGATATCAAACTTCACATCCATTGTAGACAATTGACACTTTTAGGTTAATGAGTGTTCCGGTCTACGATTATGAAACATTTCTGGTTGTGTACTTCTAACTTCCCTCAGCTATTTATTCACTCAATTTAGACTCAGAATTTTTTTCTAGTGTGTAGAAATACATTGTTTCTATGTATAAATATTTCACATTATGAAATTGTTTTACACATTTATTTGTAACAATGGATTTTCTGTGAATATCTTGGAATTTTCTTTGTATAGATCAAATGTTCTGCAGTTTATTTCTTGCCTTTCACCTTGGATTTTCTGTGATAACCGGAAACTTTAGTATTTTTTAGCAGAAGAAACAAGAACGAACATCGTTATCACCTTCCTGATTCAGGAAGGAACCATTAGTCTCCTCAAATTAAGAATTACTTTTTCTGTAGGCTAATTATAATTATTTACCTCCAATATGAGGCAGTTCACAAGTAACTTTTGTTTGTTGAAATGCTATATAGTAAATTGAAGCTTCTTAACCGATTCTGCACTCGCTATGAAGATAATTTAACTTTGTTCTTTATTAACGCTGTATATATACTCAATTAATTTTCAAGAACTAAATTAAATTTGCCTTTCTAGGTTAAATTTCATTTGGTTTTGAGTATGATTTTGTTGTTCCATTTCTGAACTCAGCTTCCTAACATTTTTCTTGCAGTGCTGTACGAGTATTCCCATTGTTAATAATTGTTTATGTATTTACTGTATTTTTTTCAGCATGAAATATTGAAAGATTCAGTTTGAATAATACATTTTCTGTTGACACTTTGATTTCTGTAACTGTTGTATTTCTGTATAATTTTATACACCTTCCTGAAGTACTGACAGGCCTATCCATATGTAATTGGCACAACTCATTGAAGTACTGTGACATGTCTTTTTGTTGTCTCTAAAATATTTATCTTCCACTCTGTAAATTGTGTCTGAGATGAACTTCACTTATTTGTACATTATGCAAGGGTTTTCTCTTTTAACTCTCAAATTATGTGTGTCTTTTTAAAAGAAATTGTGTCTCAGTAGACAAGGATATAGTTGAATCCTTTTTCTTATGCCAGTTCTCACTTATGTAGACTAGGCTGGCCTTGAATTTGTGTTTCTCCAGCTCTTGTTTCTTGATTGCTGAGATGACAAGTGTGGTTCACCACATCTACCTGTAGTATATAATTTTAGGTCTGATCAAGCAATCTAGGCATTCTAAGCAGTATAATTGACCATTCATATTTAATATAATCCTAAATTGTTACATTTACTTGTTATGGTTTTACTTCTTTAAATGTTCCTTGGTTTTGCATTTTAATATTAAGCTCATGCCATTTTAATTCTTTGACTTTTAAACTTTTTCAAATTTGCTCTGTATTGTATTATCCTGCTTTACCATAACCCTCTTCATTCTTTAATTCAGAAATAGTAATTTTAAAACTTTTCTCCTATATGATCTTATTCCTGCTCCCTAATTTGTAACTTTACATATATTTAAAATTATTTATTAGTGATTCTTCATATAACAGTAGAACAGTCAATGAAGTTGGATATACTATCCCAAGGGATTTTATGTGCATTATATTTCTTCACTTCTATAAATTTGAATTGTTCTCTAATGCCTGTTATAAAAATTTATTTTATTTTCCTTTCCAAGCTATGTCTGAAACTGATGTATTTTCTTCATCTCTGTTTTCTGAGATAACATGGTGTTTATTTAAACTTTTGAAAGAGAATTGATACTGGCAGTGGTGTTCTCAGAGACTATTTTTATCTCTCAGTCTTTGAAGCATATCATTCCATGGCTGTATGGCCTCTACTTTCTTTTCTGGAAATTACACTTGAACATCCTTGTGTGCATAGCTTCTGATTCCCTCATTTTTTTCAGCAAGTATCTCTGGCATGTAGCTATATGCTCTGATGTGATACATATGAACCACTGTGATTTGTTCAGTATGAACAATTTCTGCACAGTCTTTCTTATATACATTTTACATTAGTGTTCAAATTTTGTATTGCTGGAATTTCTTAAGCAGTTTACATGGTTTCTTTATTCTTTCTTACTCTTTTCTCAGTTATGACATTTTATGCACTTTATGTTTTATTAAAAAACTCAAAGATTTTGATCACTTGTTATTACAATACCTTTTTCCCTCACCTTCAAATTGTGTCATTTTTACCAAAATTTCTTCAAATTTCTTAAATTTTCACTTTGTAATGTCAAATCTATTCAGACTTATCTAGAAAATTTTCATATCATTTTATAAAAATTTTACTCCAGAATTTTAATGTGTGTATGTATGTTCTGTATTAACTTGAGAGTCTTTAATTTTTGTGTATTTTTGACTATCAATATTTATAAACTCCTGGTTCCTGATCTTCAATAATGTTTCATAATATAGTTTTTTGAAATATTTGCTAAATATTTCAAATGTATGCAAACCCAGGTACATATGTTAAAAAAACAGATGATAACTTTGACTTCTAGTTTAACTAATAACTTTATATTTCTTGTTTCAATATCCATTGTATTGGCTATGGCTGAAAATTGGAGTATTAACATACTATATAACACAATACTAGAGTTTTTAACTCTTTTCTGAAATTCTAGTCAATAGACTTCGGGTTTTTTGTTTGTTTATTTTTGCTGTTGTTGTTTTCATTGTTTGTGTTAGATCCAAATTGATGGTGTTGTTGGGACTGATAGAGGTGATATGAATGTAAAAGAAAGCAGACTGGCACTTATGGAATAGAATTGTTCTTTTATCAGAGCAACAGAAGGGTGGAATTCTCATCTGAGAAGTGGAGACTGTGAGCACATGGCCTGGGAATCTTGAGGTTTTAACAGAACACAAGAAGGGCCACCTTGGGATAGCAGATTCCATCTTCAGGTTACTTCCCCTGAAGACTGGAACTTATAGGTACCAGCAGGGTCCTATGGTTCCATGGTTATCTCCTTATCAGAAGCTACCATCAGTGTTATTAGTCAGTCCAACTTTCCTGTACAGAGCATCTCAGTCTACCTAAGGCTTTTAGGTACTTGGCCCTTCAGTTTCAGAACCTCATGCATACATTCAGCATGTTTTTATTAAGTTTATTTTCTATTACTTCCACACCAGTCTCCCTCATTTCCCTCTCCTCTACTCCATACCAACTTCATTCTCCAGCCTCTCTCTTCACCTTAACACAAAAAGAATATATGTGTCAGTGTAGAGTCCTTTTTTCCATTCATTTTACTTTTTAAAAAATTTCTTACATTTAATTTTTTACATTTCAGATGTCATCCCCTTTCCACATTATCCCCTTAGAATCCTCCTATACCATCCTCCCTGTTCCTTTTATAGTCTTGCACTAGAGAGTGCATTGTCTTGCAAGGGCTGCATTCTTGAAGAAAACAGAGTCACTGTTCAGTTGCTGACTGAATTTCAACAAGAGTTAAGACCTCAATAATCACCTCCATTTCTACTGCTGGAAGTTTGAGTTGAGCTCATTCAAGTTTTGCCGGTGTTGCCACAACTACAATGAGTTTATATTTTAAGTGTACGGTTATGTCCTAAAAATCACTGTGTCATTCTAGTCATCCCTTGACTCTGGCTGTTAGAAAATTTCCACCCACCCCTTCCTTGGTGATTCCTGAGCCTTGAGAGGAAAGGGTTTAAATAGATATATCACTCAGGGCTGAGTACACCACAGTATTTCATTCTCTGCCTGTTGAGCAGTTATGACTCTCTGTCAATCAGCATCTACTTTTCAAACTTTGAGATGAATAGAATGCTAAATACATGATTATATTTCACTGGAGGATTTCACAGATGGTATTTCATAGATAAAATTTCAAGGTATCATATTCTAGCCTTTCTAAATAAGATAGTTCTGTGATGTAACCTTTACTGGGAAACATAAACAAAAATACCAGGGTAATATTAAATGTGACTTCTATTTTATATTTCCTTAGCTATGTACTCCAATTTGGACATAGTTTTTTATCCTTTGAAATCCCTTATGCAATTGCATAAGAAAAATAAATTTAAGGCCCACATGTTCTAATTATAGTCTGACTAACTTGTTGGCATGGTTCATGAAATAGAAAGACTTTGTAGGCATCAGTGTATAGTGTTCTCTCAGAAAAATATAAACATAAAGGTTGAAATAAATTATGAGACTAATATAAAATATAATACATGTGAGAAAAGTTGAAGATCTGATCCATGACAGTGGACATGCAGAACAAGAATACAATTCTAAGATTTTATTTAACAACTTAATGTGTGAAATTTAAGAAGCTAAACTTACTTTGCAAGTGAAAAGGACACATGCATCAAATATCCTATCTATGACTCTAATCACAAATCTCTGCTTTCATTTTGTCATTCATTGCAACACAAAAGGGTAAAAAATTGGGAACTAAATTCTCTTGGAGTAGGATGACATCTGACACCAGAAACCATGTCTCCTCAATAAAATGATAGTAATTCTCTGTGCAAGGCATGGAAATCATATATTAACTTCTAGGTTCTACTAAGGCTGACAGTCTGAGTCTTGCTGTCATAGACAATATTCTATTGCTGTAAAGAGACACCATGAACACAGAAACTTTCATAAAGAAAAGCATTTTATTGGAACTTGCTAACACCTTCAAACTTTTAATCCATTGTCATCATGTGTGCTGGAGGCACTGTGGGGAGTTGGCTGCATGCAACCAGACATGGTGCTGGAGAACTAACTGGGAGATATGCAGGAAGCAGGAAGAGAGAGACACTAAACCTGACTTGAGCTTTTGAAAACCCAAAAAGCCTATTGCCAGTGACACATTTCCTCTAACAAGGCCATACTCCTAATCTTTTTCAAGTAGTGCCACTCAAATATATGAGCCTTTGGAGGTCCTTTTTATTCAAATCTCCACACTTGTCAAAACTATCACTCGAAGAAAATATCCATAAAGGTCTTTGGAATCTTGATACCATGAAATAAAAGTATAAAATATTGTTATTAATTTTTGTAGGAAAATCATTCCATGAAGAACTGTTATATCAGAAAAAATATTGTTCTCTTTCTTCTAACTCTCTATCCTTCTCTCCTTTTCCTTTTTATTTCTATAGAAAACAATAATGAAATATAGGGTTATTTCTCAGACCTGCCACGTGGAATTCATTTCAGTTAGACAAATGTGTCAGTCTGCCACCTGCTACAGACATGCTGGCAGAAAGTTTTCTGCATGTGGCAAAGGCATGATAATGTTGGCTGTTCTAGTGTGAGATCCTCATAATTGTGTTAGTAAAGTTTGCCTTAGAACAGACAGCTGCCATGATGTGAGACTCAGGCCAATCTAACTGTTGTAGAAAAATATTAGTGGGAAACAATAATGCTCTATTAACTTACACATTTTGTCTCAAGACTCTGTTATTTCTTTATAGTTGTATCAGAGATGGACCACAAGCATTACAACTTCATGGACAGCCATTCCAAGACACTCACAAACTTCTGTGGGAATAAAATATTTGGCAAGTGATTTGGTGATGAAACATGTCAAATTTCCCCATGAAAGTTATTTCTAATGAGAGATCTCAGCTTAGCATCAATTCAACATTGATTTTTAGGTCTAGATAATCTCTTAGATATTCATTTATTTTTCATATTTTCCAAGTTCACTCAATTTTCACATTAATTTTATGAATTATGAATAGCACTATATATATATATACATATGAATGCATATATATATGTGTGTCTATCTCTATCTATCATCTATCTATCTATCTATCTATCTATCTATCTATCTATCTATCTATCTATCTATGCTGTAGAGTGCTTATATCAAGCTAGTTCACACATATATTTCATCATATAGCTTGCATTTATGTGGTGAGAATACTCAAGATCAACTCCCTTAACACTTTTGAAGATGTTTGTACTTAACACACCCTCCAGAATCCACCTAATAAAGAACATTTTCATTAGTACATATTATCAGTTCATACCAGTTGTTTTCATGACCTTTGATTACTGTACTTTATCAGAATATTCCAAAACACAAAGCTGATAAGAAGACTTAATGGGTAAAGCCAAGCCTGAAGATTTGAGTTCACTGCTGGGAAATATTTTGTAGAAAAAGAAAATTGACTCCACAACAGATACATATTATAAATAAATAAATAAATAAATAAATAAATAAATAAATATAATAAATAAATGGAATTAAATTTTAAAAAATAATTTAATAAGTACACCCCTTCTTTCAATGATATATCAATTATGACAGAAGCAGGAAGTTAAACTAATGACTACCATTCTGAACGCATGTCTTATATGAAAACTAACATGTTCTTCTCTAACTAATGACAAGAAACTAAAACTTCAGACAGAGTCATTTGGGCAGACCTTCCTAATATTTCCTGTGAGTTTGTGGAGGATAGAACAGCTCCTTTTGCTTTTCAGAATCTCCTACAGGTAACAGCTGCTGTGTTTTCTGCTTTCTGATTGCAAAAAAGAGCCAAGAGTGAAATCCAGAGCAGATGTTGGCCCAGCGAAGTAAGGTATTGTCAAGCTCTTGCTTTTGTCTTTCAGTTCATCGTTATACAGTCTAGTGGCCTAGAGATAAAGTGTTACCATTTGCATCCAAAAAGAAGCAGATGCCAGTCAACCCAGATAGATCTAACCTGACAAGTTGATTGCTTAGGTTTTCATTTCCAGTGTTACTAATATATATATTTCACAGAGTTTTGAGGGCTTGTGCATCAACTAGTTTATTTTCTATTAAAAAATATATTTAATTTTTAGGTTCAAGCTGGAATGGGAATTATAGGTCTTTTTCTATTAAAACCTGTAAACAAATAGAACTGGTAAGAGTCATACTTATGTCTTAAGCTCTTTTCCTGATGTTTATCTGCACGTCAGTTGGAATACAGTTATAGAGATAGTCTAAGTCAAGTAATATACTGAGCTTATGGCACTGCATCAAAGCTGATAGTACTGTGGTAACATGAGTCAGTTTTTATGAGACTAGTCCTGGTTAGTAGTTGAGTCTTGACTGATCATATCTGGAAAGAATGTACAGAAAAGAAGACACACGGGATTGAAGAATAGGAAATGGTTTCCCATGCAGAGCAGTTGGTGCAAGTCTTCTGGAAATTCAGGAGTCCAGAGCAGGAATATCAAACCTAAAGGGAAATGAAAACTGAATGTTCATCAGTGGTCAATATGACTAGAAAATGTAGTTATGGCATATAATATAAAAAGTAGTCCGTTGTGCCTTACATTCTAAATAGGTATTTGACTGATCTGAGTAGTTAGATGGCCAACAATTTTAATACTTCATGATTTTTCTACCCACCCATGTTTTGGCTTGACCAAAGATAATTTGGGAAACAATGATTCTGAGTTCTTGAGAAAATTGAGAAATTTTATAAAAACTTTCTTTAAATAATTCATCTTCAGAAGTTTACAGCAAGAAACAAAGCTTGCTTTGTTTTCCCTTTATTTTTTTCTATCTATCTATCTATCTATCTATCTATCTATCTATCTATCTATCATCATCATTTATCTTGTCTTTCTATTTTCCTCTCCTTTCATTCTCTCTTGCTGTGTCAGTCTCTGCACAATTTAGGGATTTCTCATCCACTGATATCATTTCCAGCTTCAATTTTTGCCTGTGATTCATTTCAACCTACATATACGTTAGAAAAAAGGTTTCCTTGATGTGTTGCAAACAAATAGATCATATCCTTTAATATTTTTAAAAATGTATGTATTTATTTTTTGTATTTATTTCTGTATACATGCTGGTACACAGTCACATAGGGTGCATGTGTAGGCCAGAGAACAACTTGTAGACATTGGTTCTATCACATAGTCCTAGAGATAATGCTCAGGTTGTTAGGTAGTTTGGAAGTTAATTTACCACGGAGACATCTGTCCAGCCTGATGCCTTATATTCTTCTTGTTCTAATGTTGTAAGTATACTTTCTCAGTTCACATAGTGATTAGCGAACATGAAAGTGCATGCTATACTCGATGTTTGTCATTGGAATCATGGAGCCATTCATCCATATATTATCTCATCCACATTAAATGATATGCAAATTATTCATAATTATTTAGAGTTACAATGTGTGTTTATATGCTATTTTTGTAGTGATCTCCAAAAAAAGTGTTCTCCAAAGATTATCATTATTTTTGTAAAAGTTTTCTTACCATCACTATTAATGTCACCATTGCTATTATACTATAAATATTAATAGATAACATTTATATATGAAACTCAAATAATTTATAAATGTATTGCTATTATATTTCATTATCTATTGATTATTTTGATGGCTTTCATTATCACCTCTGGTTCTCACTCACAAATTGGCACAACTTCTGTTATTATGACCCTGTTTAAGGAATAAGGAAGCCAAGAGGGGCCATGATTCACTCACTTAAGATCATATAACTTGCAATTAGTATAAACAAAATACAGGTCCTGAGATATCAGAGTATTGTGATATTCCAGAGAATGGAAAACATTGGCCCTCAGGCACAGAGCTGGTAGCTGTCTGTACCCTGGCATGATAAGGAATGCAGATTTTTATCCAAAACCTTTCAGAGTGCTATCCAACAATATGGTAATTTCTAAAATACAGCTTTATCTGAAGTTCCTACACAATTAAGATAAGAAATCCTCTGTCTTGCCATGTTCTGGTACTCTCAAGTTGAGAACTATTGGATTATTGCCAGATTGTGATCCTCTATCTAAGAAGCAGAGACCTATAAAAAAAAAAAAAATAAAAAAGGCCATTAAGCCCACAGCTGATACCTGTGGTGCATCACTTAACTCAAAACAGAGTTCTTTCTCCTCTAAACAGACCTTATTTGATGTTACAGGAAAGAGATGACACAACTTTCACATCTTCTGTCCTCTCAGGGAATGTCTCAGAAAATACAACCTAATTTTTCTTTAGATAACAAGGTTAATATAGGAAGTATCTCCCTTGAGTCAATGACTTACATCACTACATAGAGGTACCAGTGGAGATGAAATCAAGAAACAATCATCAGTGTATTCTGGTTATTTGAATGCCTGCAGCTGTTTTTCTCCAGATAGACTTATCATAAGGTTTAACGTAATGATACAACCTGGGAAGTGAAAGCCACCCAGTATCTTGTTTCTAGACAGAACACACTAGAAGGGCATAGTGTGAATATAAACCCACCATTGCTTTTAGACATGCTAAAATATATTTCTTAACTCACATAAACAAATCCCTGGAAAACTGATGTTGTCAGGATATAGGTGAGTTAAGTAGAGATTGAACAATGTTAGAACAGATGTTCATGAAATTTGGAAAATGAACACATCTTGTTTATTGAAGGAATAGGGATAACAATGAAAAAATGGTATTCTTTTGTGTTATTAAATATTGTATAAATGCTATAGAATGTTTCTAAAATATCAGAATTCCATATGCATAGGGTGTCACTCCTAAATGCTTCATTTATTGGAATAATAAAACATCAGGCTAGTAAATACAGTAAATGATTACCTTAATTAAACATCCTGAGATGTGATCTAACAAGTCAACACTGATCCAAGGACCCAAATGTTGTGAAGAGTCAAGATATCATTTCTTTCTTCATACTACAGAGCTTCAGTATGTAGGGCCACCTATTCACAGTTACCTTTGGAAGGATAGATAGAGGATTCCAACTCTTTATCTCCCTTTTTACAAGTTGACAAAAAAATATCTTGCTCTTGACAAATTCAGGTGATGTTCAATATGTCAAACAATTTTGGGGACCTGAAAGAGTTATTAAGGATTTGTTTGCATTATGTTCAATTCTTGAAAATGACATGGGTATAATATTTCTATGCTTTTTCACAAGTGTGTTTTATATTCTTCCTTTAGTTAGGAAATAGTCAACATCCTGTATGTATAGAAGATATCTGAGATAATCAACTCGCCAAGAGAAGAGCCTTAATTTGGCTCATCACTTTACAAGTAATATATCATGACCATTATCTAGGATCATTAATTGATGGAACAAACTCAATCTTGCAGAGCAAAATACCTAGCCTGGGACAGGAAAATGAAAAAATGAAAGATAAAGAGACACTGAATATACATACTATTAAAAGATATCTTCCCTAGATCTTTCAGTAGAGCAAAGATGGGAACCTGTTGAAGAAAATGTTTATTCTTACAATGGGGCTTCTACCCCACCTTTAAATATTTAGTTCCTGGATAAAAACACCACACACACACACACACACACACACACACACAACCTTTACATTTTTAATAAGCTTTTATTAACACTTATGAGGGTCAGATATCTATCCTCTGTGCTATTAAAATCTATTTCCTATTGATAACCCTAAGTTGTTACTTATTATGTTCCATCTGGGCTGTTAACTCCAATAGGTCCAGTCCTCATGGCCATGAAGTATTGACTCCTAACCCATAGCATCTTTCTTCTCTCTCCTCCTCTTTCTCCATATCCTTGCCAGCATCTGTTGTTGCCTGAGCTTTTTATCTTAGCCATTCTGATTGATGTAACATAGAATTGTAGGATCATTTTGATTGGCATTTCCATGATGACTGAGAATGTTGAAGATTTCTTTAGGTGCTTCTCAATCATTTGTTATTCCTCAGTTGAGAATATTCTGTTGAGCTCTATAGCCCATTTTTAATTGGGTTATTTGGTTTTCTGGCATTTTACTTCTTGTGTTCTTGGTTTACTTTGGATATTATTTAGAATTAGTGAAGAACATTTCCCAAACGGTAGTTTGCTGTTTTGTCTTATTGACAGTGTCATTTGAAGCTTTCAGTTTCATGATATTCCATTTGTTAATTGTTGATCTTAGAGTCTGAGCCATTGGTGATCTGTTCAGAAAATTTCCCCTGTGCCATTTGGGCTATTTCCAACTTTTTTTTTATTAGATTCAGTGTATCTGGTTCTATGTGGAGGTCCTTGATTCACTTGGATTTGTGCTTTGTACAAGGTGATAAATATGGATCAATTTGCATTTTCCTACATGCAGAACAGTACCAATTAATTGTTGATGTTTTCTTTTTACCACTTTATGGCTTTTGCTTCTTTGTTAAAGATCAAGTGTCCATGTCGGTTTACTTCTGGTTCTTCAATTCCATTGATTGAGCTGTCTGTCTCTGTACAAATACCATTTGGGTTTTTATAACTATTGCCCTGTAGTACATCTTACAGACAGGGATGTTGATTCCTCCAGATGTTCTTTTATTGTTGCTAATTGTTTTCGCTATCCTGAGAATTTTGTTATTCCATATGAAGTTGAAAAATGTTCTTTCTATCTATCTGAAGAATTGAGTTGGAATTTTGATGGCAATTGCATTGAATCTGTAGATTGCTTTCAACAAGACGGCCATTTTTGCTATATAGATTCTGCCAATTCATGAACAGGATGATCTTTCCATCTTCTGAGGTCTTCTTTGATTTCTTTCTTCAGGGACTTGAAGTTTTCATCATACAGATCTTTCACTTGTTTGGTTAGAGTTTCCCCCAAGGTGTTGTATATTACTTATTATATTACCCTTTAGACAACTCTGAAGGTTGTTGTTTCCCTAATTTCTTTCTCAACCAGTTTATCCTTTGCATAGAGGAAGGCTATTGATTTATTTGAGTTAATTTTTTATACAGTCACTTTGCTGAGAATTTTTATCAGCTGACAGAGTGGACAGGTCATGCCTCAACTGGGCTCTGTGGAGTACCAGCTGGGGCAGGTATTGCAAGGGGTCTCACCTGTGTCCCTGGTTAAGGCAGACCTCCTGGAAGACAGCTGTCTCTGGGGTATGGGAGAGGGCAGGAGAACAAAGACCTGCCCTGGGCAGAGTTACACACTGGAAGCAGAGCAAAAGACCAAACCTCAACATGAACCAAATGCTTCAGCATGTGGACCTGGGACCAATTCCTGATGTGTCATTAGGGGTAGTTATCCACAGAAGATACTACTTCAAGGAATTGTCTTGGAAATGGATCATACATTCTTTTTTTTTTCCCCAAATTTGCTTTTATACCATTTTAATTACATGCAAGTATTAAGGTCAGTTCTAGGTTGAGAAACTAGCAATAGATCAAATACAATAGATGCAAATAGTCAAAGAACAAGTAAGACAATAAACACAAACAGTCAAAGAAAAAGCAAGGCAATAAACAAAGTCCTGTGATCACTCCCCTGATCACTGTTTCTAAGGGCTTATCAGGATGACCAAACTATCTGATCCTACTTCCCTGTCCTAGTCCAAAGTCATTTTCATGCCTAAAGCCTACTTCTTTGTTCTAGTCTAAGATTTAGATTCCTGCCTGAAATTACTTCTTTGTTCTAGCCTAATGTCAGATTCCTGCTTGAAGCCCATTTCCTTGTCTTAGGCCAGTGTCAGATTCCTGCCAAGAAGCCCCCAAAGCACTCCACATCTATAATCTAGTGAAAGGTATATTATATATTTTTATGTGAATACATTTAATGAGTATGCATTACGGATTGTAATTCTCTAAATAAAAATAATGAAACAAAATAAAGAAGAGCATCTAAGCTTTAAAAAGGCATTAAAATACCATCCTTGTTCCAGTTACATATTCTATGTACATTATCATTACATATTTTACCTGGACCGATATCTTGCAAAACAAACAATTCATATGTTTTTGGTAAGCAAACTATTTGTTAAAAGAGACAAGATAATAAACAAATTCATATGTGTCAAAAAAAAAAAAAAGAAAACTGAAATGTCAAATCCAATGCAACTAATATATTCTATTAATTCTTCATTTATATGGGCTGCTTTAAGTATTTCTTTTATCAATATAATATCATTAGTATCAATATAATGTGATACTAATGATTTATGGAAATATTCTCCTGTGTTAAGAGTTTTTATTCTTTGGATATTACATCATCTCTCATTGTTTTGTCTTTTTTTAATGGAATTCCCAAGTGTGCTCAAAGCAAATCTCTGTATTTATATCTGTTCTTTTCTCTTCCATTCGTTAGTCTCTTTCTCTTCTATTTGTTTGTTTTTCCCTATTCATATGTGTTAGTTTTTTGTTTTATTTTATCTTATTTTTTAAACCATTATCCTTAGATGATTGCTTGTTTTCTAATGAGAGAAGTGGCAAGGACCTAGACTGGAGGGAAGGTCAGGAGAGACTAGGAGTAAAGGGAAAACATAATCAGATATATTGAATGAATCAATGTATTTTCAATAACAGAAAATAAACAAAAGCATTTTTATACTTAACCTTGAGTCATCTGTAATATTTTCCAGATTTCTCTGCTGTGCAGTCTATTGATGAACTAAGGTAATAACTTGGAAGTTTTGAGGATCATCTGGCTTATGGTTTATCCAACTTTAAATTAGACTGATTCAACTGGGTAATAATGATAATGATGACACATGCTTAGGTAGAGCACAATGAATGGATAAAGAGGATATTCCCTCTGCTTCTGTAGGCCTCAAAGAATGCTTACTAGCCACGAAAATTATGCACAACTTTGCATAGTGTCATTAAACATGTAAAAACCAAGAGTGGTTATGAAACTATATCAATTAGGTGCTGCACATCTCAGGAAAGTAAGTAGTTTGAAGAAATCTGGGTCACTGGAAAAGCCAAATTTCTTGGAAGTATATTTTTAAACCAAGCTTCAGAGATATTTTTATTCTACTGAAATATTTCATATTCTACAGAATATGTTTGCATTTTAATTCAGGGTAAGAATGGGAACAAAGTATACATAGATAATAATGATATTTATAAGTAAATGAATCTGGGAGAAGTTTTACCCTTTCAAAAACTAGGAGGAAAACCATAAGGAAGAGGATATGAATGAGGATCCATAAAAAATTAATATTTTGATTAACTGATGATAATTTAAACAACAGGATAAAATGGTAACAGTGTATAATTGACTCATAATTGTTTGGTTATTGGTTGTTTTCTTGTTTAGCAATCAAATGTCAGGCTGTTCACAGTGCAGTTTTTGTTTTTGTTTATTTTACTTAGTTGTTGATGTTTGTCAAAGTGGCATCCTGTTGTGTTTGAACAAAGATCATCTATTTTAATCTTTACTGCTCTCATTTAATAGGGATTAGACATGATGTACACATTTTTAACTTTTAATACCTCAGTTTCTTCACATACAAAATAAGAATAAACTGTCCTTATTTAAGATTACTGAAAAGTTAAGTATGCTGTCACATGACAATAGTTTATCCAACATAGATGAAGTCCCTAAATATCATTGGAATATTATGTACAAATCTTGTAGTTTAGCAAGTTATAGAATCCTCGTGGAAAATGTCATCTTCCATTTTATTAGTCTCAAGATAGTGACTCCTTTTTAACCTATAGTCTTGAATTTTATTGATTCTCACTACCATACTTGGTTTTAAATAATTTCTGGACTTTCTTTTGTCTTAAAATGTTTCACTCGTATCTGAAACCTCAAACTCACTGTGGTGTTCTTTGGAATGAGTCTGCTCTGCCTCTATCACCCCATAGGCATTGTAATCCTTTTCCCCAATTAAGCTGTATGCCCGATTTGTAGTGATTTGTTTCTATTCATCCTATTTTCACAAATGACTAGGATTCAGTAGATTTTGTCCAATTCTGGTTTAGGTAGAACTTTTTTTTTTTTTTTGGTTTTTTTGAGACAGGGTTTCCCTGTATAGCCCGGGCTGTCCTAAACTCACTCTGTAGACCAGGCTGGCCTCGAACTCAGAAATCCACCTGCCTCTGCCTCTCAAGGAACTTTGATAACAAGCAGGAAATATAAAAAATAATCTGTAAATATCTACAAAGAATTCTAGGCCATTGATCATTACATATCCACCATGTGGAATATTTTGTCAATTTTGCCTATACCAAAGCATTGAGACAAATACTAAAATAACCTTATATGGTAACTTTAATCTTATTTAATGTTATAGAAACAGGTTCCTGACAACAGATGCAAAGCTTGATTTTCTTGAACACTAAGTTAGCTTGGCTGATTAAACCTGTTGGCTCTGCCACTGTTGCATAGCTAGAATTCTCAGCAGGGTTGCACAAAAGAACCTCCAAGCATGTTGTTCTGCTGAAGTTCTGAGGTTTTCATCTCAATGAACAAGAAGAAAAATAAATATTATTTTAAAAAGTCTGGAGAACAAATTAGAATTTTTATTCCTCCTCTCTCTGGCAAATGAGGTCTCTGAAATGTTTTCCTCCAAGTGAGGAATTAACCTACTTTAATGATGTCTCAATTTTTTGCCCTTTCAATGATTTATCAAAAATGATATTTATGTATGTGATTGATAAAGGCATTTTGTAATTTCACATAAGGAGAGTTTGCATTGACATAGATAACCATATTCTATTAATTATATAACTTTTTTGCTGAATCAAATGATATTCCAGCTACTTAACTGTTTGTAGCCCAAAGAATAGAAATGCCTTATAGCCCAACAGCACTTATAAGTTTGCTTAAAAATTACCAAGATACCAGATTACTTTTAGAAAATCAGATAATATCTGCAAAAAAATGTTCCTCAGTATATGTTGCACATTTTTATTGAGTGTTTACCATGCACTGGATTCGAGAATAAAAGAAATAGGTATAGTCCATGTCTATGTAAAGATAAAACTTTTGGGGAATCAATATATACTTAATCTACCATATTATTTAAAAACTGCTATGATTTCTACAAAATTTCATAGAAAATAGTATGGGCCTCAAATGGCAATAATGTAATTATTTCTGAAGGCATTCAGAAAATGTTCAAGGAGGAAATAATACCCAGTGAGGCTTTCAATATTCTGTAACATTTAGTTGGGGAAAAGCATACTACATAGAAGGCAGTCAATCTCTGTATATGGTTGTGGTGTCTTGTAGACACTATTACAAATTTTGTGCATCATTTGTTAATAGACCAGAAGACAAAATGTCAGCAACTATTTATAATATAATGTTAGTTGATGATAGTTATGAATATTTGCTTTGCTTTGTGCAATAGAAGTAATTCATTTCAGTTGAAAAAGGCAGAAAGGGTTTCCTAGTCAACATTCGACATGACTTACTTCAAATGAAGCATGTAACATATGCTAGTAGGTAAAATAGTGTGTTTATTTTGAGACATATCATATTAAAGAATGTAGGACACACATAAGACAAAAGATGATAGCATAGTTTTACATAATTTATGTACCACAGAGGTGCATTTTAACAAATGTTAGAACTAACAAAATGAAAATTTGATATGTTATAAAATGTGTCCTATTTTTTTTCCAGTGGTATGGATAAAATATTTCAAAGGCTGACTTTTTTTTCTAAAAAAATTCTAATACAGAACTGGAGAATAATTTATTGGTGACATCATTCCTTCCTTGATTTCCAGTAGAGTAGCACTTGAGATAATGCAGTAGACACAAAAGAATATTTTCATGTTAGAAAAAAGAAGTAAGAAGATTAAGAGTCATTTGGGAGGACATCTGGAAACCTAGAATAGTAGAATCTTAATTTATATATATACACACACAAATAATAGAAGAGACAGAGCCTCATCTGGACATTTCTTGTCACCAAATGAAGCTTCCAGTCCTGGAAATAGGCTATATCTTATTGAGTTTTCACCAAAGGGTCCCTTGGAGTTGCACAAGGAATCCAGGCTATTGCAAAGAATATAAACTGTTCTCTCCAAACTGATAGCAAGACTCCATTGCAATAGACAACACCTATACAATTCTTTGGAAATGGAGTTGAACTGGTGCCTATATAGGACCTTCACCCCTACATACTGGCATCTTTAGGGAAGAAGGTATTCTGCATGCTGGTAAAAGAGAAACATAAACAGGAACTCACTCATAAACCCTTCAATCTACAATGGTGTCCTGACTGCAAGATATGCTAGTGCAACCATGACACAAAGTTTGTGGCAATAGCCAGCCATATCTCATTTGAATTAAGACCAACTCCACAAGATGAAATGCATACTGAGACTAAGTACTCCAGAAATTTAGAGTAAAAACAAACTGTCATTCTACTAAAAGAACGTAGGAAGAAACTTACCCCTATTTTCATTCTGCTATTTTAATAGATCAATGTGTTGTTCAGCCATCATAAGAGATGGGATAAATACAGAGACCCACAGCCAGAAAGTATGAAAAAAATGAGAGACATTGCAATATTCAAACTATGTCAAATATTGTCAATAAATTCTTCCCTTCAGGTTTCAGGGAACCCTGCAGAAGAGAAGGTGGAAAACATCTAAGATCCATAGTGGAAGGAGGACACACAAAAGAAAAGAATAGAATAGAAAGGAGCGGCGGTGAGGGAAGGAGGGAGAGGAGGGGAGAGGGGAGAAGGGGAGGGAGGGGAGGGGAGGGGAGGGAGGGAGGGGAGGGAGGGAGGGGAGGAGAGGAGAGGGAGGAGAGGAGAGGAGAGGAGAGGAGAGGAGAGGAGAGGAGAGGAGAGAAGAGAAGAGAAGAGAGAGAGAGGAGAGGAGAGGAGAGGAGAGGAGAGGAGAGAGAGAGGAGAGGAGAGAGAGAGGAGAGGAGAAGAGAAGAGAAGAGAGAAGAGAAGAAGGAAAAACTGAAAGAGAAGATAAGGAAGAAGAAGAAAGAAGAAGGCAAGAGAAGAGAGAGAGAGAAGAAGGAAACAAACCCTGTAAATCAACAGGAACATGTGTATATGAACCATAGAAACAGAAGCAGCACACAGAGGGCCTCACTAGTATGGCATCAGAAGGATTGTAGAGCTCGAAAGAGAGAGAAGACACAATTCTTTTATCCCTAACCAGACTATCTCCAATTGACACCCAGCTTAAAAAAATAAAAAAAAAAATTCATCTGAAAAAACTATTCTAGGGGTAGCTTACTAGCCTAACTATCGGATGACAAAAATAACTCAAGGGTATCTTTGTAGGTTCCTTAGTCGTCCTAATGTTGTATCAGGCTTCTTAAATTTTTTTAAATTAACATATCATATTTTTAATTTATTTTATTTATTTACATTTTTTTCTTGACTTTATCCTACAAGTAATTGGTACATATTGTAGCTTCGTTAGTGTTTTTACAGATTCCTGATGCTAATAAATACTATCCTCATCTATATTGTTTCTTCCATTCGTGGTGTTTTTATTCTGTTTTTAGTTAGTTAGTTGTTTGTTGGTTAATCTATAAAGATGTAATTGGATTTTTGTTGTTTTCTTCATATATATTTCACTATATTTGATCTTCTTAATGTCTATTTGTTTTCTAATGAGAGATAGAAAGGGAGTGGATCTGGATATGAGAGGGGATGGGGAGGGACGGGGAGGAGTGGAGGGAGAGGAAACTGAAATCAAAATATATGAGAAAAAAATCTGTTTTCAGTAACAGAAAAAAGAAAAAGGTGATGGATGATGAGGACCCTAAAGTTTAATTTCCTCAAACTTTACAACAGTGAACTAATGATTCTTGCTCTGTTCTGGTTGATAAGGCCACTGTGAAGATTATATTCAAAATGATGAAGATAATCTCCCAGGAAAATAGGAAAGTCTTATTGTGAGGGAGAAGTAAAGGAGTAAATACAGGCAATGAATGTCATGAGATTGAGCATCTTTCAGTAATGAGGCACACAATGAAAAATGGACCAGTCTGAGACACATGCAGTCTTTACCTGGAAGCTTACTTTCCGTTGTGGTTGAGCAGTTTCTCTAAACTTCCCCAATTTAGAAGAGTCTAGGGAGTCAGAAACAGACCTCTCATATCCTGACAGTTCCTCTTACCTTGCCATGATGTCTCAGTAATGGGAGTGAGAATAGCATTGTAGTTAACCAGCAAACTATATGAAAGACTGAAGACTGGAAACATTGAGAAAACTGCTTAAGAAAAACTCACCTAGGAAGTGTAAAATCTTGAGAATTAGTTCAAATTCAGCTTTCATGCTCTGCACCTGAAATTGGTTTTTCTACTTTCCTCCTGCTTCTGTGAACTACAGATTCTAGAATATTTACCCCATCACTCTATAATTTTACATCAATTATTTGTGTATAAGTTACTGTCATATTATTCTTCAATGTGTTTGATTCTGTCATGTAGTTCCTTATATTTAAAACAAATGAATAACAGAAGGCTTTCCTACTTTAGTGTGGCATACATAATGCAAGATGGCAAAGGCGACAAAAACAAGCTGTTGAATGCTTGTGATGAGAAATACCAATAAAAAATTGTAGCAGTCATTGAAGATTGATTATATAAAATATAATATTAAAGTCACTTAAAAACATTGAACGAAGGCCATATTTGTTGGTTTACAAAGATATCTAGTATCTAATACATTTTCTAAACCATAATGGACTTTTGGTTTACAAATACGATTTATCACACTGGTAAGCATGTGAAGTTTCTACAAACATACATAAAGAAAACTGCTAGTACTGCTAACCGAAAGAGAAAGAGCACAGGAGAAAAAAAAAAAAAAAAAGACTATGGCCATTTTATTCTTACTTTATAGATATAAAATATTTTATTATAGATTGCATCATGTACTTATAATTTGTGTTCATTTGGATTAGAAGTAGTCCATATTGAATAGTATCTAAGATTATTCACAGCTTCGATGCCCCAATGTAGGGGAATGCCAAGCAAGTAGGTGGGAGTGGGTGGGTGGTGGGGAATGCCCTCATAGAAGCAGAGGAAGGAGGGATGGGATAGGTGGTTCCCAGGGTAAACTAGGAAGGGGATAACATTTGAAATGTAAATAAGAAAGTATCCATTAAAAAATCTAACATTTGACATTAGAAAAACAAAACTATTTTCAACTCAAACATGCTGCTTTTCCACAAGGCTGGACTGAGGAAAAGTCAGCACAACACTGTGTGTATAGAAAATGTACATGCGTGGGATGGTTGTTCAATGTGACAGCTGGAGGGAAGAATGTGGTCAAAGGCTGACCCCTAGCATATGGCCTCACAGGTTTCTTTATATGCATATACAACACATTCTTGGCAAAGTCAAGGGTAGACCAGAAAATGATTCATCAAGCTTTTGTGGTTGCTGTGCTCTAGATGTGTACCACAAGTCTGCATCTTGTGTATGCCAACTTATGCCCCAGCCTTCATATAACAAATTCTTCTAAGGAGGCAAACAAAAACTACATATGCAGGGGCAAAGAGCTGAGTCTACAGACTGTACACTCAACAGAAATGGCATTGTTCCAACAATGTAACTTTTAGAGAAAAATTTTATAATTAACAATAATATTCCTAAGTTGGAATTTACTCCTACACAGACTGTGGCTAAGTAGCACTGTTAATTTCTAATTTGTTATTTATCTTTCAGGTAGAGTATGGTGTTGCATAACATTTTATCTACAGCAAGAAAAATATTCCCATCCCCAATAAATATTTTTAGCATTTCAAAACTTTTTTATTTTCTATCAAGCTAAATAGCAATCTATCTACAAAAGTTTATCTATGGATACCTTCATCCATGTTCTGTTGCTGTAATATAGTAAACAATATGTTAGAAATAATTTTAAATTACTGGTATTATGTAGAAAGAAGTTTATTCTGTTTAAAACTTTGGTGACAAGGCAGTCTGAGAACATTGTTTTAGCATTATGTGAGGGCTTAGACCTTATTTCCCTAATGATGGAAGACAGAAGAAAAGGGTATATACAAAAAAAGGTACCTCATTTTGTATAAACTTCATTTTATATTGACCAACTCAATCCTGCAGAAGGTAAATATTCTTGCATTAAAGAATCTAAACCCTAGAGAAACATGATAATATATATTTTAAACTAGTACTCTTATTTATGCTTTGAAAGTATCATACATTAAACAATATGTTATATTATCTATCCTCATTACTTCTTTCAATCTACCCGCAGACCTACCCACCTGTCCTTCAAATCTATAAATTTTCTATTGTTATTTTTATCATTGTTATTAACAATAGACAAGCTAACCTAACTAGTTCTTTTTGAGAATAAATGTATAATTATTCATTGCAATGCAAATTCTATCAGTAGTTACATACCCAAAGAAAGGCAACTCTTTATATCTCAGTAGCCATCAATTGCCAATAACACTTTAACTAGTATAGGATCCTCAGAATTCCTCCTATCTATGCTAAATGGTTTAAATGACCTGACCTTGGGAAAGTCTTGTATAAGCTACCACATCTGCTTAAGATTTTTATGCACATCAGCCATGTCTTGTTCAGAACAGAATTTTTCACAGCGCCTTCTTAACCCTCTAATTTTGCTAATTCATTATTAACCTAGTAAGTTGTAAAGGCTTCACCTTACAATATTGCCACCAAAACAAGTTTCAACAAGAATTCGATAGCTTGCACATTATATGAGAACTGTATCAATAGGGCAGATTAGAGTGTTAAAGAATGAAGAAAAAAATTTTAATGTGCTGAAATACATATATTATTAGAGTACTAGAAGACATTGAGAAGATTCTACATTAAAAATTGCTGCTTATGTTTCCAGTTAACTGGTTCAGATTTTTATAATTTGTTACAACTTTGTATAACAATGAATGAGTACCAGCAGTGGACACAGCAAATAATGAAAATCATGGATAGACTATGAAATGGTTAAGTTAATTGTATGCTTGATGACCTTTAGAGTTAACCATGAAAACCAAACTTTAGGAATGTCTGTGAGAATTTCTAGATTGGGTAAACAGATGTAGGAGGATTTACTCTAAATGTAAGTGTCATCATTTCATGATTTGGGACCCAGATTGGCATAAAAAGGAAAATTTGTGCAGAGCTGCAAACTCAATGGAATCATCTGCTCCATCATTTTCATTATTTCTGTTTTGTAGTTGTACTGTACCCTTGAAACATGAACCAGAATAAACCCTTGTTTCCTTATTTGTATCATCTTGTTGCTTCAATGAGCAAAGGAATTGATAGGTAATGATATGAAAAAGTTAGAGGTAGAGTAATTATTCATAGAAGACAATGAAATTTAACCAACACTGAAGAAGAACAGGGTAGAAAATTCAGAATCATTTCAAGAGAAAATAAATTCACTTTATACTATGCTGTGTCACTAGTCCAAAACTTTGTCCCTAGAAAACTACGAAACCTCACTGTCTGACATAGGGGCTCAATGGGGTTGATAATAAAGGCTGGCTGCACACTTTCTGTTATGATCTGGTTTCTATAGTACTGACTTCCCTAAGTTTGTCACACTGCTCATTTAAGCATGGGATATATTCCTAGAAGAATCAGTTGTTCTAAAATTTTTGAAAAGAGAAGCACTCACAAGTTTTCCTAAAGTGTCACAAGATCCAAGACAACAAGACAATATTAATTTTAATAATTGTAGGATAGAAGCCAAATTATTTGAAATTTCTTTTAACAGGTTTACTCAATTATTGTTTACACTCCATACTGTAATCGGGAAGGGTACTTCCCCTGAGTGAAGCTGTTTCAGATTTACGAATCCTAAAAAGAGAGCCAGTGATTTGATGTCATGTACCTCAATAATTCGTCATATACTGGGCCAAAACAGTAACTTTCTATAATTAACTTCTGTGATAATATCTAGTCCTTTGATTTTAATTTATTATTCATCATTGTCTTTATACTTAGTGTATTGTATATATTTATTTACTTTTATACATGTTAATTCACTTAAATACATATAGCCCAAATGATTTCATTTTTTCTAAACTTTTCTGATGTTTTATCAGTTTCACTTTTTTATATTCAGTTAATTCAGAAGTATTAAAATGAAATTTATACCATTTACAAATGATTGATTTATGAGACTGACTTTCTATAAATATATTTCATTTTGATATTGATTTGATGATCCTGACTATAAGCACTATATGTGGTATATCAAAGTTTTTAAATTTGCTTTGAAAAGGTAATTTGGTTTTGCAGTAGACATATTTCATGAATGAAAGCTCCTCAACCAACTGTAAGATAAGAGTCATGATAAAAAGACGGGAACTAGCAAGTGAATGTTTACTATATGTTGAGGACACTTTGTTCCTATGTATAGAATTATTTTGGCCCAGCAAACAATGCAAGAAATTTAAAACATTCTGCCTTTTCTGAAGTATGAAGTGTACAATGTTGTCTTGATGTCGTCATCATGAAAAATATTAGCTACATTTAGATAGTTGTGCCAAAGTTCCTGAAAAGTATTTTACCTTTACTCACAATTTCAGAGCATCCAGTCTATGTGTTCCTGAACTCATATAGTTGAGAAGAACACCATGTTGCAGGACATGACAAAGGTGATTCTTTTCTTATGAAGACAAAGGGCACAGAAAGAAGATTCAGAATGGGGAGGCAAGATATACCCACAAGGACATGCTTCTAGGTACCTAATTTCACCAAAAGGTCAAGCTAATTTTTTTTCTATCTACCTACTGAAATGTCATCAATATATGAATTCTTATAAAAGATTAATCTGTTGACTAGAGAAGCTCCCTCATGATCTGTATATAGAAATGCCTTTATAGAAATACCCAGAGCTAGTCTATACTACTGTCTTAGAAGAATTAATCATATTTATATAGATTCAAAATGCAAGAATAATGAAATGCAAAATTTGTTTTTTATTAGTGCAATTAATGCATGCTAGATAGATTAGGGTTGAAGATAACTTTAGTCAAATATTTGAGAAATAAAAACTATTCCTAATAATTAATACAGTTATGTAGTTACAAACTCTAAATGTGCAGAGCTTTGGGGCTGTATGGTACAGTAAAGAAACATTTTATGTAATTATTTATTTTTTATTTCAGTGACAAATCACAAAAACCAAAACAGTGAAAGTCTTTCTACACGATGACAAAAGTGCATTCTTATAGACTCATCTTTGTTAACTCAGTCAGTTTAATAGCATCTCTACATTCTGCCCAGTTTAATCCCCTAGATATCTGTCTTATTGACTTTCCTACAGGAAAAAAGTAGGTCAGAATGCATGAAAAATCTCCTTCTTATAAGCAGTTGTCACTTCTCTTCTCTTTAAGCCCACTTCTAGATCTTAATGACTTAACAAATACAAATTTCTTGAAATTCAGGTGTGTTGTATAGATCAGTCAAATTACCTATTTATTTATTACTGTAGTTTTACTTTTAGTTGTCACTAATTTTTGAAAAAATATTTTTTGGGGTGCTTTGTTTTGTTATATTTTGTTTTTGTTTTTTTTTTATTTTGCCTCTGCTAGTCATTATAAAGATGTATAGAGATTGGCATCAAGTTAACTCTAGAAGACTCCAGGCTACGTGCTCACTTTTTCCTTTGTTTTGAGATATTCTTATCATTTTAGATAGAGCCAAGTTTCCATTCTCGGCTCTATCTATGTTCACCATTTTCTCTTATTCATTAAATGTAAGATTTCTTTGACTCCTTGGATGTAAAACACATGGGAAAAGGAAATTGATTCAACAGTAAAACAGTGTTTGTAAAATGTGACTAATGCCATGTCCGTATGATGAAATCTTGGATGAGTGAACACTATAAACTTCTTCCAACATAATACATCATACTTATTCCTTCATTGAACTAGTGATTCAGGTTATTACACAAATGTCCACATGGACTTTACTGTCACATGACAAAATGTCTGTGCAGGAACTGCTCTAGAAGTGGAGGTGTGGGCTTCTGATTTCTTCTCATATGGGGTAAAGAAATCAGAAGAGTGCACAAGTTTGTAAGAGCTGGACCATGAGTGAAAAAATATAGCTTTACAATGTATAATGTTCTCCTAAATATCAATGTAAGTGATTAAATGACTTTTGCTTTTGGATTACTGCAATTATAAAAGCTACCAATGTATAGTCCTGTCATAGTCTTATTAGACTCATTTTATATGTACTTAACCTTTGGAGAGAACAAATCAAAAAAACAAACAATAACAAAAACAAAATCCAAAGACAAAAAACACACCCATTGTATTGAACTTTCAGAAGATACCATGAAAATTCTACAGGATTTTTACTCTAAGCTTCCTTTAAAAATAACAGACAACAACATGAGCGAACTTTCCTAATGGAAAATTAATTGGAATGTTTTGTTGAGGCTTCAATATATACGAATGAGCAAATAAACGCCATGTGTGTGTACATCGCAGGACAATGCAGTATGCTCTCCAGATGACTTGTCCTCACACCAATCCTACTTGAAATGGTCATAAGTAAAAACATCTTTATGGCTTCTTTTCCACTTAGCTGCAATGACCAATATCTGGGCTTGAGTAGCATGTTCAAACGCATCACAGGGAAAATTATGAAATGAATAAGGACCAATAGAAATTGATTAGCATTTAGTTAAATATTAATGGCCAATTTTAGGGGAGTTCTATTTGAAATTTTGGAATTGTCTCAGTCATGTAAATACTGACAAAGAAAGCAAGCATATGTGACAGAAACTGAAAAATTATCATTTATATCATCAGTGTACATAAATATACCATAAGGTTGCCAAGGTCTAACTAAAATTATAAGAATAATGCTAGATTTTGTAAAACTGTGCATGTGAAATTTCTAGCATCGATGAATTTATCAGACGATGTTAATACATTTTTCCTGCTTCTAATCTTAAATACACTTCTTTAGTACTTTGTTCTGAGTGAAAAAAATTAATTTTACCAGTGCTCAGCATGGACCCTTTCAGAAACTATTATTTCCTTCTTTATCAAAAGATAAAAGCATCACAGTCTAATTACTGTTCATGGACATTTTAATTCCTTGTGCCTTCTCATTTTCCTCTGTACTTGCAATGTGTTGTTTAAAATTTCAGACCCTCAACGAATAGTTTTAAATCTTCCTGTCCATTATCTTCTAAATCTCAGTTACTCCTCTTTAATCTTTAAAGCCTTCAATACTTCAAACACATAAATAGCTCTGAATTCAATCTTTTTGTCTTATCCATGTTCATCAAGGACTAGAGATATTTGGAACTTTTTTTTTCAATAACAACAAAGGCAAAATGCTGATCAAATAGCTCAGATAAATTTTCATCATCTGCTCTTTCTTGTAAATCAACTCTCTGAGACCAGAAGTCATATGAACTAACTCTAACTTAAAGGATTAGGGAAGCTTACCATGAGAAGACCACAGGCAAGAGAGAGATGTAAATGTGACAGTAAGTTACAGATTCATGACTATGTTGGACCTGCGCATTAATTTATTAAAGACAAAATGACCAAAATTTAAAGCAAAAAAAAAAAATACACTTTCAGAACCAATCAGTTTACATCTCTATTTTTCTTCAAATGTTATATTAAAAAAAAAAAAACAAAACAAACAAACAATGGAGAACAAGATGCTGGGGAAAAAAAAGAAAAGATATCAACTTTCACACACAATGGTAAATTTATCTGATTCTAATAAAAGAAAAGCAAGCAAAAGAAAATTTGATGTCTAGGACGATTTCCCTTCTTCTCATGTTATTCTAGTGATGTCCTTTGCTCCTTCTTTTAGACCATGTAAAATGATATTAATGCATAAAGAGAGATTTTCATGAGGGTGTAGATGAAATTTAATATGTGTAAACACTTTACAGAACTCCCCAAGTCACCTATGATTAAATGCAAATATCTGAGCTACCCTTGAGGGTGTTTTACAAAAAAAAAAAAAAATTAAAACCGTACTGTTAATATACCTTTTGGAGCAGTCAGCACTTTCCTCTTTCACTCTGTTACCCCAGCCACTGTGCTCTGGATATACACTTGGAATGGAGTGTTCCATCCACAGTGAATGTCCTAATCCAGTGAAAACTGCTTGTGGAATCTGTGTCTAGTGTGCAAACCTATTTCTTAATGTCTCTAATAACAGTCTTTAGTGCTGTGACTTCACTTAAGGAATTGAATTAGCTGCTGCATTACCTATGGTAGTCGGAATCTAATTAAAATCTTTTCCGAGTGAGGAGACTAGGGGTTGAAAAGTTGAAGGACATACCATCGGATGATAATGAGGCTCAAATTCACACACCAGTTTTGTCATTGCTCATAAATCTTGCCTGACACTGTAGAATTCAGTTGTTGGAATCACAGACTTACATTTATTTCTGGGCACCATCGCTTATCATATCCAGACAGAAATGTGTTAATTAGCATAACAACATAGATTTATAGTTGTGTGATAATTATAAAATTGTCGCTGATTTGACTAAATTCTAAATCTACCCATATATTGTCATTGCCATGAATAGAAGACCCTTATCATTTTAAAACTTGTCAGGTATTTTTTAATGTCCTTTTGCAATGAGCTGAAGTAACCCTTCTTTTAAAAAAGTCCTTCATAGTCAAATTTCCTTCCTGTCTCATTCCTTTCATTCCCTCTTTTTTATAGTCATGAATGTTCTTCTCCTCTTTGTTCTATATAATTTTTCAAATTTTAAAATCATGACTAAACATCCATATATTTTTCTGTTCTCTTTGCCAGTGTCCTTTAGAAACATCTCAAGTGTCTTTACTTAATATCTGGCTCTATTAGAACTTGATATAAACCATAGCATACATTATTATAGATGGGAACCTTTAACTAAAATCACTTTACTTAAACTATCATATATATTGTGACAAAAGATCTGCAAATGCTCAAAACAAGTATAAGGGAAAAGATTAGGAAGGAGTTACTGACTTAAATCATTCAATATAGTCTTCAAAGAAGTCAGCATTAGTGCTTGACTGGTTATGTGAGGAGATATGGAATTTAATTCCTGTGATCAACTGCCTCATGTTCAGTAGCTTGTGTTTGTTTTTCCAGGCACATTTCTAACCCATGACTATAACTGGTTACATACTGAAACAAACTGATGAGAGGCACAGCAGATTTCTTTAGAGACTTCTGTTTTCTTGGTCTCTTGACTAATTTTATAGCAGGTTTTCAAATCCTTAACCATCTCTAGGACAAAATAGGATAGTTATATAGTGACCACTTGCCAGCTGCTCACATATTAGGATGAGGTTTGAGAAGCATCAAATTTCCTAAGTTTTCAGGAAACCATTAGGGCAGAACTATGGATAAGACAAGTAGCAATTTCAGACAAGAATATGAGGGCAACATTTTTCAGCATTGAGTGTGCTTACTAATGATGGTAAAATTTTCAGTATTGGGTATATTTAACTGATTAAAAATGAGCCACTGTTTTCTTACTTGAGCAAAATGTTACCTCAAAATGTCTCTCTACAGGAGTCACAAATCATCCTTTTCAAATAATGTTCCTGCAAAGGCTGATCCACTTTGCTTTTAATTTTCTATCTTTAAGAATGTGAGTTTGAAAAGCATTTCTAGGTCCATTCTATAGAACAGTCTTTATAACTGAATTACAAACAAATTTATGTGAATTCCCTGATTTGATCATGCATGCTCCTTGGTTTGTTTTTTTTTTTGTTTTTTTTTTTTTTTTTTAGATGATTAGTGTCTCAGATTGCTGCAAATCTTCAAATCCAGTGCAGTATTAAAAATTAGACATAAAATGGTCAGTTGTGGAACCATATATATTGACATAACACTGCATAACCTGAGCTGGTTGTGTCTATGTATTTAGTTATATACGTACGTGCACATAAACACTAGAGAGACCAAGAGTTTGAAGGAGAACAAGGGTTTTCAGTGGTACATGGGGAGTTTGGAGGGAAGAAAGAGACGGAGACATGACCTACATTTATTATAATATCAAAAATTATTTCAAACTCAAATTGTGCATATCACTTTCACCTAAAATTTCAACACTCGTGTAAAAGGAAGTAACAGATCATGAGAAAGATTATTATTTGCAAAAGTAAGTAAATTGTTAATGAGAAAAATAATAAAATACCATTATATAGACACATAAGTCTTCTGTGAGATTATTAATTATTTAGAAAAGTCAGTTGTATATGAACATATTTCTAACTTTATTACTTTGATAGGTTATATTTACAGTAATTTAAACTTTAATAACATATAAAAAAGATTACCTCTGATAGCAGTATTTTTATGGAATGAGAATTATCAATACTATTAAAGATCGAAAAAGCATTTCTGTTTATTGAAAGAAAAAGTTGTACATCACTAATATGAAACCTTTGCTTGGTGGGACAATAGATATTAATTGGGGCTCAGAAACCAGTTGTAATCAGCAAAAATGGACTACTTTTATGGTTTTGGGTTGGGCTATACTTATATAACCACTCTGAAAAACAGTCTGTCAGTTTCTTAGAAATGTAGAAATAGTTCTACCTCAGCCTTCTTTCTTATTCAACTCAAGAGCACCTGCAGTCCAGGGGTAGCAGCATTCACAATAGACTAGACCCTATCATGTCAATCTGTAATTTAAAAAAATTACATCACACATAATTATGGCCCCCAGGCCAGTCTGATGACAGAATTATTGAATTGGGGTTCCATTTTCCAGGATAATCTTCCCAGGTTATGCTAGTTTTACCAAATTAACAAGACTAGTCTAACAGACACAACCACCATTTATTAACATGACATACAAAAACATCACCATTCACCACTAACTCTTTTATATAGGACAGGTTATGTGGCTGACTCTAAGCAAATACACCCAGGAGACCTCACTGCAATGGTACTAGTCTCCTTCTAACTACAACTGATTTCTGCACCCAGCTAATTAGTATCTATTGTCACAGAAAAGCAAAGGTTTCACTTAGTCATTCTGATTGGTGTAAGGTGGAATCTCAAAGTTGTTTTGATTTGCATTGCCCTGACCACTAAGGACTTTGAACATTTCTTTATGTGCTTCTCAGTCTTTAGAGATTCCTCTTCTGAATTCTCTGTTTAGTTCAGTTTAGTCTGGAGGCTAGCTTCTTGAGTTCTTTATATATTTTGGATACTAGCCCTCTATCAGATGTGGGATTCGTGAAGTTTTTCCCCAATCTTTGGGTTGCAATTTGTCTTATTGACTATATCTCCTTTGCCTTACAGATAGCATCAGCTATTTTTGACTGAATTTAAAGACTGAATTTGGAAAACTGTGACTAAACTGAGTATTTTAGTGTATTCAAGTACATTTACCACTACTAAAAGATTATTAAAATTACTTTATATTTGTACATATGCATATATATGTGCATGCATATATACTTAAGTAACATGTGGTGTGGGCCAAAAAGTACATAAATAAATAAAAAAGAGTAGGAGGCATTGTTTTTTCATTTCATCTACCTATCTACCTGAAGTGAAGGTAACTGTAATTCTACATGAAGCAGAAATTACTACCAATGTATTGGCATATGAATTGCTGTGCCAAGATATTCAGTCTTCAAAGGAAGACCTGACAAAATGTTAGTGTAGTGTGGGAAAAAGTGTTGAAAGTGTATATGCCAAAAACATAATTAAGGGAAGCAGAATGTAGTTACTAACAAGGCAAAGTTAGAAGCTGATGCAGAGGGAGAGGCATGGCAGGCTGCTGTGAGGAAGTATAATCAGTGAAGTCAATTTTAGGGATGAAAAAAAAAAAGCAGACATACAGGCTTCTGACTGGAAATTAAGTGAGTGTAAAGGATTGTAGATCAATAATGCAATAAAGGGGACAGAGGCTAATGGTTCTTTTGTTTCAAAGTGTAAATGGCATTTTTGTTTCCCACTGTAAACCTTAAGTGATAGCTTTTATCAATCACAGCAAGAAAGCCTCCATTTTCCTTTCTGATCACAGACAGCTCTGCTTTGCTTTCCTCTGCCTTACATACTCCTGCTTAGCTGCGTTGGGTGTTCAATAACAATTTTACATAAGGACTCATATGGAGAGGACCAGGTTGTCAAAACAAATTGCCACCTTCGAATTTTAATGTAGTTTAGAGAAGAAAAAAGCAGTGGATAAAGATATTAATGGAGATAGTTATACACAGAACAGATTGAAGGTGTTTACATGTATTGAAAGGTCTGCCCCTGGCTCCCTTTTTCCCTTCGTTTCCTGGACTAAGTCCAACAAAGGCAACACACAATCTTAGTACACCTTTGTCATTGAACTTGAGCATTGTATGAATTGTAAATATTACGGATCAAATTAACTGCGAGGGATTTAATTCTACCAGGAGATAATTAAATTTACCAGTTGTCTTAATAAATTGCAGTTAAGCTGTTTAAAGGTGACATGGTAAGTGTATCGTGAACCTGAGATAATTTGACGGACCTAAATGAATTGAATCAATTCAATGTACCTACTACATAATGATCTTGCAATTATGATCATCTGCCTTCATTGTCTTGGCAATGGTACTACGATAGCAATGTTATTATATTCATTTTAACTTACATAGCATATTATTGTATGAATTATATTAATATATGACATTGCTATAGCTAAAAGTAATATAATAAAAAGTAACATGTTGTGGGCCTCTTAATTTTTTTTTTTTTGGTTTTTGAGACATGGTTTCTCTGTGTACCCGCTGTCTGAACCTATAGTACAGGCTGGCTCAAATCAGAAATTCCATGCTTGCCTATCCAAGTGCTGGATTAAAGTGTGCGACACTCAGCCAGGAACATGTGTTCATTCTCATTACTTTACGAAATGAAGGTAATCTAATTCTACATGAAACAGAAATTATAATAATGTATTACATATGAATTGCTGTGCCAAGATATTCAGTCTTCAAAGAAGACCCGACAAATGTAGTGTAGTATGGGAAAAAGTAATCTGAAGTCATAGAAGATAGATAGATAGATTAGTAGGTAGATAGCAATGATAGATGACATAATTTGAACGAGAGACAGAGATGGAACAGAGATAGAACAGGAATGCCACTTGAAAAATAAGGCTTCTTTGGTGGTGTTTTGATTTGGTTCTTACATGTATATGCCTATAAATTTGAATCCTACTACCACTTGCTGCATATCTTGCTCTCTTTCAGTTTGTACTTTATTTACCCCTTCACGTTCATGAAAATTTACTGGCCATCTGCATATTCATTTAGCTTCCTGCATTAAAGAAAAAAAAAGATTGTAATCGGGTTTTAGTTTGCTAGCTCTCTGATTTCATCAAGTGTTCTTGTACTCCATTATATGTCATAAGTACTCTGTATGAAAGTTGATTTCCAAGAACAGTATCTAAATGCCATTTGTTATAATGGTGTTTAGGAACAAGGCTTCAGTGATGACCCTTTGTATCCATCTTATACATATAAAGTAGGTTAAACAGAACCACTTACCCTCTTGTATTCAATTCATCATTAAGTACTCACTCTCTCTTTGTATCTTCTCCTTTTCATATTAAGTGTTTCTTGTCCTCTGGAAGTCTCCTGTTAGGAAATTGCTTTATGATAATCACATCTCTTACCCTTCTAAAGATCTCTGCATCTTTCGGCTACATTCTGTCTTTGTCATCTCAGAAATTGGATGAGAAAAATGGAGTGCAGTATGCAAAATGAAGGTACCCATTTACATTATATATTCCTGTATTTTTCTTTAATGCATGTGTGTCCAAAAGAAATCTGTAGTGTCATAAGTGAGGCAAAATAGTGTCATCTGTAGGAAGGTAATTTTAAAATGTGTATAGTATTAGAAGTTAAGAGCGGTGAAAAGTAATTCACATGGAAGAAAGTACTACAAATCTAGACAAGAATTTTCAGGGTATCTTTTATAAGATGGATGAATCTTTAAAATTTTTATAGTGTCAGCAGATTAAACTAAATGTAGTTTTAGAAACAAGATCCTGTTTAAGGCTTATTTATACAGGTGAAAAAAACTAAGTCACTCTACTCTTGAAGAGAAAGTTTGCAATGTTCAACTTAGAGGTCTTCCATCATAAAAATATTGGTGATAGATGAGGTACATCATATGCATAGCCATGATATATTGGATAAACATTTAAATGATAAAAGCCATTTTCATCAGTAAAGTTTTATTTAATTGACTAAAGGCCTTATAGTTAAGGTAGCAGAAGAACCAAAGAGGTAGAGATGGCAGAGGTTTTTTTTTTGTTTTTTGGTTGTTTTGTTTTTGTTTTTTGTTTTTTTTTTTTTGTCTCTGTTTACTACTCTAGCATCTTGATAATCTTCTCTTTGAAACATCCTACTTGATGCCACTTGACTTATAAACCTTGGCTTTAATTTAATATGTTGAAACAACAATAATGAACGTGATGTACAATAGCAGTAACAACATTTATAAAGTATATGTTATTTCTCTATTTATATTATTTTATTTTTCTATAAACTATGGATAATTATAACCTAGTCATTCATTTTCTATTTTTAAAACATTATCAGATTCAAACAAAAACAGGTTTAGAAATAATAACATTGTTGTCAAATATCATGAAATTAATATATAGCTGAGATATGTCTCTCATCTCTGTATCTTTGCCAGCTGTTCTTTTCTTCCTGCTATATCATAATAGGGCAATGAACCATCTCTTGATGTGATTGTAAATAGAATTGTTTTTTTGTTTGTGTGTTTGTGTGTGTGTGCTTGTATGTGTGATAGTTCCATTTAAAATGACTACAAGGTTTCTGATCTGAGAATAAGTTGAAGTGAAGATATCGAAGATCTCTACAATGAAGACTACAGCTTCTTGATATGAGAAAAGAATGAAAATTAAAATTTTAAAGGAAAGGATTATATTCATGGAAAATCAGTATTTTTAAATGTTTAACCACTAAAAAATAAACTGCAAATTCAGAGAAACATCTTTCTAACTACAAATGAATTATTTTAGAAATTACTTTTAAAAATTAGTCTTAAAGTTTTCATGGCTCCACCAAACACTTGGTAAACAGTACAATATTAAGGAAGCTTACGAGGAAAACAAATTGGAAAGAAGTATAAATTGCACCACAATGTATATTTAGTTACCAAGACTTCCTGCATTGACAGACCAGGTAAACATAGCACAAAATAAAATAGAGAGTTCGGGAGTCACATCATTTGTAAAGTCAATTGATTTACAGTATATTTTCCATGAACATAAGTCAAAGAAAATCATTTCTAGAAACAATGCTAGAACAATTAGATATCAATGGAGTAAAAAATGAAACATATCTCTGTTTACAACAACTCAAAATGGGTTAAATACATGAACATAATAACTAAACAAAAATACAGAAGAAACTTCAGGGTTTCAAAGTAAGTAATGCATGGATAAGAACCAAAATTTCAGAAAACAAAAGTAAAAACAGAGAAGAAGGTCATCATTGCAAGCTTCCATAACATAAGGAAACAGTAAAAGAATAATGCAAACATATATTGTATAAAAATATATGCATATTCAATAATGGATAAGCATGTGAATGAATATTTAGGATTACTAAGGAAAGAAATTCAGATCAACGCACTAATGTGAGTTTACACCACTAAAATCCTACCACAGAGAAGAGAAAATATTCCTCAAACATTGATGAATTAGAAGAGTGAAAGGGGATAACTTGCACAACTCTAGTAGAAATAAACATTCATATTTCCATTATGAAACTACATTAGAATTTTCATAAATGTATAAAAACCAACACGCATGATTCTGCAGTCATTCCTAAGAATATGGAGGCGCCTGAAGATTATTATGTTTAGTAAAATAAAGCAGTTCAGATAAACTATTGCCACAGAACCTCAGTAGTATATAACCTTATGAATTTTAAAACGATGGTACAAAAGTTAAGTATATAATTGTCGTGTCTCTCTCAGCCGGCAGTAAGACACGACACGCCTGGATTCTTCTTAACAGCTCTTTTATTCCAGGCACGTCTTCATCCATCGAAGGGCAGCAACCCCAGCAGCTGAAATGCACTGCTTATATACCCTTCAAGGGGCGGGCAGGCGGCCTGTTCTCTCAGATTGGTTAGGGCCAATACCTCATTAGCATAAGCCCTGTGATTGGTTGGGGCTCATGCTCATTAGCATAAGCCCTGTGATTGGTTAAGGCTCGTGCCTCATTAGCATAAGCCCTGTGAGCTCATGTCTCATTAGCATAAGCCCCGTGATTGGTTAGTGCTCATGCCTCATTTGCATAAGCCCTCTCGGGAGGGGCTTGAGGCTGACGCATGCGCAGTAGGCTTATACAGGACGCTGCGCCAGCCATGTTGGAAACCGGCACTGTCTCTTCGGCTGCCTACATATAATGGTGTGCAAAATGGAGTTAATGGGTCATTAAAGTAATAAGTAGATACAAAGCTGGGTGTGTAGGTCAGGAAGAACCTTGGAGGAATTAATGGGGAGAATTTATGGTGAATAGGATAAAATCCACAGTATGAATTTCTCAAAGCATTCATAAAATAGTTGTAAAATGAAACACAAAGAGAACAAAGAATATATTGGTGTTATGTGAATATGAGAAGCTGGAGGTTGAAGAAGATCGAGAAAAATGTATCAATATATACTGACTTAATACTTGGAGATGTATAGGAATTCTGGCTTTGGGATTCCACAGAAAGAGAAAAACAGATAATGATGATGCCATTAATATCAAAAGGCTAGACTAAAGAACATTTTTCCTACTATAAAATATCATAATTACTTGAGAAGATAAATGATTATGCATTGATTTAAACAATAAATGTGTTCACATTTATCAAAGCATTCTCTATGAAACCTCAAATGCATCCCACTCATTGTTTAATATATCAGTTGGAGCAAATTCAACTGAAATTATCAGACAAAAATATAATTTAACAGTAATGTAATCAAAAGTGGAGGGGCCAGAAATGAGACAAGGATGATGCAGTAGAGAGAGAGGCTTCCTCACAGTAAGCTGATTTAAGCTCCATGCCAGTAGGGCCACTGCCATTTCAGGATTGTGATGAAGGAAGACTGGATGGACTGTTTGATAGGGGTTTTAGTTTGATGAAATTACAGAGTTCTGAAAGAGACAAATGTGATGCTGGTGTAAGACTGTGACTGTATTAGATAACCCTGAATATTTTCTTTTAAAATAGTTTTTTTTTCCATCCCAAATTCTTCTTCCCCAAAATAAAACAGAAAATAAAACATTTGTAAACATTCTCTTCAGTAATACAATGCTCAAGACATATTTGTTGGAAGTCATAATTCATTATCTACCTTTCTTAACAAATAGAATTATTATATAAGTTTAGGAAAATATTCTGATTTCATTATACCTTGCTAGAGTGCAATAATAGTGTGAATTATAACAGACTCTTCCTTGACACTTTCTTTTATTTTCTCTAATGTGCTTTTAAATATCTTTAAGTGAATTTTCCACATTTACAGATAGATGGTGGAGATATAATTATATGATAGATTGATAGATGACAGATAAATGATAGATAGATGATATTCATGATGGATAGATAGACATTAGGCACTATTTTAACATGTATATTTTAAATTTAATTTTTTCCTATTCTGTTGCTACTTTTCCAATAGTTATTCTTATACAGATAACATACATTTTGTGAGATTAGCTCTTTATGTAACATGATTTGCCCAGATCATTCTACGAGCCTCTGAACAGATGGGATGGGTTTAAATATAAACAACAGTAGCCTCATATCACCTTCTTGCAGTGCTACTTGGAAGAAATTCAAGAAAAAAATCAATATCTAAATACAAAATATAAACTCATACACATTTTGCTAACTAATGAAACTCCTCACATATATGTTTTGATATATGGGCAAACTATGTGTATTTGGAGAGAGAAAAAATTAGATGAATAATATTATGAAATACACTCATCTGTGGGATCAAATTTACAGTAAGTTACAAGTTTAAACTCTTGTTTTTTACCAGACATGTTAGGTTATTTTATTGTGGAAAGTGTTATCATTGTAACGTCTAATATATGGCAAAATATAGACTATGCCAAATTACCCTTATGCAAACTTGGATAATTGTTCCAGGAATATAGTATTTACTGTACAAACATGGGAATCTAAACTCATATCCTAGATTCATGTCAATCTCAAGGTATTGTGCACATAGAAATCTAATGTTCCTACACTGAAATGGGAGGCAGAGAATGAAGAATCCCCGGAATCTGATTGGTGGGCAGGTCTGGCATATATAGAAACAATAAACAAATGACCTTGTCTCAAATACTGTGGAAGGTAAGGAACAACACTGAGATTGCCTTCTGACTTACATGTATGTGCCATGATACATAGAAAGATTTTAAAATATACCCTCATGAGTTTACATTGTTATCTCTTCACCTTCTCTTAACTGTACGTTTTAGAAAACATATAAGAAAATGGACAATTGATTTCACATATTTTATACTTCATTCATATAGCTAAATTAACTCTAATATTGGGGTTCTTCCTGACCATAATAAAAAGATTGGATCATCTGACCCTCCTATTATAAAACAACTGTAAAACAACTTGATGTTTTAAACATTTACAAACATTTAAAAGTAGAAAACACAGAATATAAACAACTTTGAGATGTAAGATGGGTGTGTGAGACTGGAAGCTTTAAGATATAGATATAAAAATTGTGCTGAGAAAGAATAATGTCAATCTACCATGGAGCTGTCTGTGTCAGTTACAGAAGAGTCTAACACTGTAGGTTGATATATCATGAGGCAGGAAAAAGCCTGTTGTAAATGGGGTAGTTCCCAGAAAACACACATGTTTAAAGGATCTTTACATGCTAATATCCAAAAAGGACTTTCACTGTGAACATTTACATTCTATTTAAACTTTTTAGATAGAAACTCTCTAGATAGGCTAGCTATAGTTTATCTAGACATAGGAAATGAACATTATATCTAGACTTTAGAAAGCTATGCTTTCAAACATTGAAATATGTTCATTTGTACAGCTAAAAAAACTTGACAATTGTGGGAGAATAAAATCGTTCTTAAAAGTAGTTTTAAAAGAATCCAAAAGACTTGTATCTAGTGTATATACAGACACTTTCAAAAATTGTGAAGGAATAAAAATTGGTTATGTGTAAAAATATTTTAAAGCAATGTCCAATAGACTTGTATTTAATACATATATTACAGTACACTTTCAACTCAAAAGCAAATTGTTAAACTATCAAATGTGTGTGTAGGTCTGTCAGTGAATATAATACAGTGAATATATATATATATATATATATATATATATATATATTTACACACACACACACATACATATATATATATATATATATTCCATACATATATTCTATATATATGTATAGAAAATAATACATATGAGTATATACATTATATATATATATATATATATATATATATTATATATGAAGTATATAAATATAGGAAACAATATGAAGAACTGTGATGAAAAAAATGAGTATGTGAGAATGGAAGACTGGAGATATAGGCTTTGGGCTGAGAAAGTATAACAGCAATCTACAATAACTCATATGAAATTTTATGTATGTATATATGTGTGTGTATATACTAAACAATATAATACATATGTAATAAACATAGATAATGCAAACATACATGTACTTTATAAAACACATAATTGTGGGTATATGCATATATAACCACATTGAACAAGATAGCCAAAATGATTGTGAAATTAGCAATCCACACCGTTAAACACCCACGAGTATGATATCATTAAAATTTAAGACCTGAGAGTTAGAAATATTTATTAGAATGTTAATAGAAACACAGATGTTGGCCATTTTATTTATTCATTTATTTATTTATTTATTTATTTAATTTATTTTAAACTCCAGATTTTATTTCCCTCCCTGTTGATTCTCCAATTGTTCCACATCCCATACCTTCCTTCCCTCGCCCCTGTCTCCACAAGGATGTCCCCACCTCCCACCTCAGGAGACTTCTAGACTTCCTAGGACCTCCAGTCTCTTGAGGGTTAAGTGCATATTCTCTGACTAAACCCAGACCCAGCAGTCCTCTGCTGTATATATTTTGGGGCCTCATATCAGCTGGTGTATATACTGCCTGGTTGGTGATCCAGTGTTTGAGAGATCTCAGGGGTCCAGGTTAATTGAAACTGCTGGTCCTTCTACAGGGTCGCCCTCCTCCTCAGCTTTTACAAGGTTTCCTCTAATTCAACCACAGGAGTCAGCAGCTTCTGTCCATTAGTTGGGTGCAAATATCAGCATCTGCCACTTTCAGCAGCTTGCTGGGTCTTTTGGGGGCCAGTCAGGATAGGTCCCTTTTTGTGAGCACTCCCTAGCCTCAGTAATAGTGTCAGGTCTTGGAGCCTCCCCTTGATCTGGATCCCACTTTGGGCCTTTTGCTGGACCTACTTTTCCTCAGGCTCCTCTCCATTTCCTGCTCTTCATTTCTTTCATACAGGAACAATTATGGGTCAGAGTTTTGACTGTGGGATGGCAACCCCCTCCCTCACTTGATGCCCTGTTTTTCTGCTGGAGGTAAGCTCTACAAGTTCCCTCTCCCCAATGTAAGGAATTCCAGCTATGGTCCCTATCTTTGGTTCCTGAGTCTCTCACCTCCTAGGTCTCTGGTACATTCTGAGGGGTCCCCCCAACCTCCTACCTTCTGAGGTTGAATGTTTCCACTCGTTCTGCTTGGCTCTCAGGGATTTCAGTCCTTTTCCACCACCCAATACCAGATCATGTTCCCCTTTCCAACCCCACAATCCCCTTTCCCTCCCAAGTCCCTCCCTCCCCTCCACCCTTGTGGGTGCTTTCTTCTTCCTCCCAAATGGGACTGTGGCATCCTCACTTAGGCTTTTCTGCTTGTTGACCGTTTAGTATTCTGTGGGCTGTATCTTGGACACTCGGAACTTTTTTGTTGTTAATATCCACTTATTAGTGGTACATATCACTTGTTATTAGTGAGTACATACCATGCATGTCCTCTTTTGGGTCTGAGTTACCTCACGAAGGATGATATTTTCTAGTTCCATCCGTTTGCCTGCAAAACTCAGGATGTCTTCGTTCTTAATAGCTGAGTAGAATTCCACAGTGAAGATGAACCACATTTTCTGTATCCATTCTTCTGTTATGGGACATCTGGGTTGTTTCCAGCTTTTCGCTATCGAAAACAAGACAACTATGAACATAGTGGAACATTGCCCCTGTAGCATGATGGGGCATCTTTTGTGTATATGCTCAAGAGTGGTATAGCTAGGTATTCAGGTAGATCTATTTCCAATTTTCTGAGAAACCTCCAGATTGATTTTCATAGTGGTTTTACCAGTTTGCAAATCCACCAGCAATGTAAGACTGTTCCTCTTTTCTCCACATCCTAGCCAACATGTGCTGTTGCCTGAGGTTTTGATCTTAACCATTTGATTGGTGTAAGGTGAATCTTAGGTTCATTTTGATTTGCATTTCTCTGATCACTAAGGACTTTGAACATTTCTTTAGGTGTTTCTCAGCCATCAAGATTTCTCTGTTGTGAATTCTCTGTTTAGTTCTATGTTGAAGTAAATATTTAAATGGTGGGACTGTGCAGGCCAACCATCTAGGCTGCAAAGACTCTACCTATCCCAGCCGCCTTGTTTCTCCACTGGAGGCCACAGCGTGTAGCAGCTAGAAATGACCAACTAGAAACACCAGCCCTGCCACCCACAAGACGTCAGCATGGGAGATGGCTCAATCTCCCACGCTGTCTCTAGAAGGCTGGGCATTTCCCTGGCCAACTCGCCATCCAAGCAGGCTCAGAAGAAAGATGAGACTCTAATACTTAAAAATTAATCAAAGGCTTATATATTTGAAAATGATCAGGTAACAAGATACCAGTACAATCAGAAATGTAGCCCAATATCCAACATAGATATACCAACTACCTTTGACTGCTACAGACACATGAACATCTGCCTCCATCTTCTTCTCTCTCTCTCTCTCTCTCTGTCTCTCTCTCATTCTCCTCTCTCCTAACTCCTCTCTTCCTTTTCCTCTTCTCCTCCTTACTCCTCCTTTTCCTCTCCTAACTCCTCCCACCTAAGCTCCTCCTACAGTTCTATACCCCATTTTTTGATTGGGTTGTCTGGTTTTTGGTGGTTAGCTTCTTGAGTTCTTTATACAGTTTGGATATTAGCCCTCTATCAGATGTGGGGTTAGTGAGAATTTTTCTTACCAATCAGAAGGTTGCCAATTTTTAAAAAAAGTAGAGCAGTTTATTACAGTATGAAATATCTGCTAACATTATATGTGAAAATCAGACATAGTTATTTCTAGAAAATAATTTAATATGCACATATGGGTTTATGTAAAGCATCTTCTTATACCTCTTACCTGTAAACAACTAAAAATTTCATCCACAAATTAATGGAAAAGCAAATTTCATTAAATCCTCCAGTAGATATTTTTATTTCTTAAGTATTTTATTGCACAGTTTTCTAAAATATGGGGTAGTTATCAGTAAAATAAACAAGTATCTACTATATGCAATAATGTAAATGAATTTCAAAATTATTTTGCTCAAGGTAAACAACCAAATATAAAAGGAAACAAGCCTTGTAATTTCATGGATATGGAATTAAAGAAAATGGAAATTCATTCTCCTTGACAAAAAACAGCAGAGCAGTAATTACCTAGAGTCAAATTGAGTAGGTAATACTCTATAAAAGTTCATGAAACTTAGTTGTTTGATTATTTCATGAGTTGGGAAAACAAGCTGCCTTTTGATTATGTTAGGAATTGTGTGAATGTGTGCATCTACAAACGGTAAATATATACATACAAATGGTATATTTTAGTGATATAAAAACCACATCTCAATAAACTTGATTTAAATAATACAAACATATTAAAATCAAATCAATAAAGAAAGGAAAGACAATTTATTCATTCCTAAGTGAAGTAATTTTTATTTTGCCAGTAAAATATAGTGACTCAGTTTGAACAGTGCCTTTAATTTTACTAATTGTTGTTTGAAAAAATAAACAAATAAAAGATTTTCTCTTAGGATACACTACTAGTAGAGAACACTTCACTCCTGAGACAAAGGTTCATTCATCACACACATGTTAAAATCACTTGTTCAAATTCTCCAGTGATGGCTGTAGAATAGAGGAGAGATGTAGGCACAGCATAGTTATCTGGTTACCTCGTCTGTCTTTCAATCATGTCTTTGTTAGTTCCATCTTCCACATTATACAGGAATAGATCTGCTACACTGAGTAAGTACCCAGTCAGCATCAGTAGAAGGAGTAATGTCCTAGTAAATTATTTGCACAAGTTAAACCAAATTGATGTAATTTTGTGGTTTTGTGCAGGAACTCAATATTTTGGATTTGATCTTTCAGGTTTGCTATATTACTGTGATATCCAGGTTCATCTTTTTCTGAATCACACACTATAGGAAAAAGATAGATTGTACTTACAAAGGTTTTTGCTACCGCTAGATTTTATTAGACTGCTATTACCCAATGTAGAGCATTGTGAGCATGCTGTAAGAGGACACAATATTGTTAACAAGTATCAGAGAGAGTTTCTATGGAGTAGGATTATATGCTTATTTCTTTCCCCTTCCTACAACTGCATAAAGGTAGGAAAATTGAATATAATGCCCAGAAAAATGTCTTATACAATTTAATAGAGAAACACCTAGTGAGTTCCACCTCTGGTAGTCTGACCACCATAATCTCCTAAGTACCTTATGTAACATACCTAAGACCTTAATGAAGTTGTAGGCATCAAAAGCAGATCAAAAATAGTACATTTAAGTCTTCAAGAGCGACCTTCAATACCACAGATATGCTTCTCTGAGAATCTTAATACTTAATCCACAGAGGAGTGTGTCAATGTAGAACTGTGTCAATGTGAAATATTAAAAAAAAATACTCTTTTATGATACTTCAGCTTGAAATGTTGCTACTGATGGCTATCATGCACATAGAAGTTAAAGATGTTCAATAGAATCAGGCTGTGATGAAAATATAACAAATTTCCACATGGCAATAACTAGTGAGTTTTCCTGTTTGCCAACTACAATATCTTATGTCTCTAAGAGGCTCTGTAAAATCTTGTCAGTTTGTTGTTTAGATATTGAGATCTAGATCTGTAGTTGCTTTCAGAAGTTCATATGTAACCATTTTCAATATGGATTTAGACACCCCGCTTCAATAACAGGAAGGATGATGTTACATGTGAGACATTCAGCACAGCCCCTTCATATATCATAGAAGAAAACTGATCACCCAGCTTTCTCAATGTGAAGCCTCTAACCATGAGCTTGTGTTATGCTGTAGCAAGTGCATCAAATAATTGCTATGTACTAAAGTCTTACAAAATGAGGATGCTATTGTTGTTGTATCTCCATTTTTAAAGATGACAATACAAGTGTCAGATCATGAAACATACTGCCATGCACGCATCAAATTTAGACCAGAGGCTTCCTATTATAGCAATTGTGAGTAGAGGAGTCTTAACTAGCATTAAATATAACGTGTTGTTATCCAGGTGGCCTAAAAATATATTGAATTTTTTTACAAATATCCCCATCTCATCTTGATTATCTTTATTATTTTTGAGATGACAAATGACATGAATAATCCAAAATAGTAAATGATGCAAAAGATTGTCTTCAACAGCACTGATGTCTATTGCTTTAAGCAGTAATAAATTTAAGGCCCAGTTAAGAATACTGAAATGAATTGTTCTAAAAAAAAAATGTGTGCTGATGACTTCGCAAGGCCAGTAAACTTTGTTTTGTTAAAGCACCACTCAATATGTAGAGGGATTCGTATGGTATCTGTGTTAACTAGAGCTCCTCCATAATGACGTGCATAGGCTGTTACAGAAATCTGTGGATACCTGCCTGCTTCCATGTGTTCTCAACCCCTCACTATAATGAAAACTGTTTTCTGTGAACATATAATTGAAATTTCTAAGTGTTTCACTTTCAAGAAATATGTCTTCTTTTGTTTTTGCAATCATTAAAAAATGAGCAATCAAAAACAATTTACAGGGCATACAAACCAGTTAGCACTTTATAATTCATAGAATGTGTACTGACAGCTATGATCATGGCAAGTGAAACTACTTGAGAATCCAAGAAAAGAGTTCATTAACTCTTTATCAATGAATAGGACCTTGTAAAATTTCCTCTGTCATATTGGGATGTCTTTTGGTGTCATGTTGAGGTCATGTAGGTGAACATATTATAGGTCTTGTGGGTGCTGCTGTCCGTCTCATATAGAAACACTAACAGATGATCATAGTCTTCTGATTCTTACAATGCTTCCCTCTTACAACATAAAATTTCCTTTGCCTTGGATGTAGACTTGAATCTTAAAGAATCATTTGAGAAGGAGACCTCACGGTCACTTACATGACTATGCTCAAATCTATGCGAGAGACTCCATCTTTTGCAAAAAGAAACTGTTTTAATGTTGAATAAGATATTCTTATTTATGATGGATATAAATATTTATAGTACAAGGGAAATTTATATTTGTTTAGGAAAATTGCAGTAGATTCTTTTTTAGGGTCTATGACCTCTATTGCCAAGGTAGCATGATAGGTTTACAGCACCAGGAATGAAATATCAATATTGAGTATAATGTATTGCCAATTGGACAGCTATTAGTTACTATAAGACTGAAGTTCTACTTTCATTCTATTGATATTTTGCCTTGTTAATCATTGGGTTCATTGGTTTACTGCTGAGTAATATTGTTTACTGCTTTTATTCCATGTCAAGTAGAATGACACCTTCTGAGAAGACTTGATGGTACTTATTGGTTCAAGATTTCAAAAAGCTAAACCATGTAAATTAAAATTAAGCAGAGTTACATAAATGTATAAGTCCCACTTTCAATTTTCCTTCTACAATATTTATTCTTTGTTTTCTGTCTCAGTATTTTGACTCATCCACAGTATCCTCAAAATTATTTTACTTTTCTTCTATCAAATATTTTATTACATCTTAGAAAGTCAAAAAACTCTTTTAAAACATGCCAGGGCTTCTAATAGCAAGTACAGTATTTAAAATATATCAGTCACTAATACATTATCCAAGTAAAACAACAACAACAAACCTCAAAAGTATCGGACTTTTCCTGCCTCCTTTGGCTCTTAATTTGTCTGTTTTAAATTATATAAACTATTTCCCCAGTAAGTGAGTGTATTAATTTTCCTAAAACCCTAAACCAAAAATTTAATTGTTATAGACCCTAACTGCTATCCAAATGGCAAGACTACAAGACCTCAAGTAATCCTTTGATTTGTTAACATATAAATCTAGAGACTCTCAAAGACTCAGCATCATTGATAAGGTCAACCATTGGTAGCAGACATAATTTTTAAAAGCTAGTAACTCAATAGAACATAGCTCCTTGGAGGAAAGGATATTGTATAATTTATCTTCACCTCCAGCACATCTTAGCATAGTATAGAGTAGAAATGATGTCCAGGAAATAGTGAATGATGCTGGCTTTCTCAGATCACAGTAGCAGTTTGTAGGAAATATATTCTCCTACATAAACCTCTGAAACATCACAGCATTAAAACAGAATTCATTGTCATTCTCCAGATGTCATTGTCAGTGCTCAATGCATCCTACTCTCAGAGGACTGAGGTATAAAACATTTAATGCTTCAGCGTGCAGAAAACAGCAACAACAAAAATATAGCCAGGGATGTTTTATCTTCCAGACAGCAGATATTTCTGTCTTCAGCTTCTGAACTTAGTAGCTAACACGTGGAATGTCGTGATCAGTTGATGTTCTACAGATGTGGTATTACCACTGAGAAGAGGATAATTCTTTGGAGAGTTTTGCAGATTACAAGATATTTAGTATCCTCTGACCCCATCTTCCAGTAGTTATAAGATCCCCTGTCAGGTAATTGTGAAAAACTATCCAAATAATTGACATGAATAAAACAAAATATCTACTGGAAGAAAATAGCCATCTTGGAAAAAAGTAGCAAGAGTATACACACACACACACACAAAGTCATTTTGACTCAGCTGTCTAATTTGAGGAGTATAAAGAGAATGGGAAAAATAAATTGGCATGGAAAATATTCTTAGTATTTTCCTTTGTGTGCCACAGGAACTCTATCAGTTGCATAAACAACAAAAATCACATTTTGGAGAAATTTGATAATTCACCTTCAGATTTTCAGTAGTGACTCCTGAAAAAACAAAGATCTCAGTATTAGGAATAAGGCAGTGGTAGTTGCAAATGCATTCCCAAGGCAAGTACATGAAAGTATCTAAGGGAAGAATCATTGATGTTGAAGAGTTTGAAAAGATTTATATTATACACACACACACATAAATATATAATATATATTTATGTGTGTGTGTAAATAAAATATATTACATTATACCTTGAAAAGACTCAGTCCACCATGGCAGAGAAGATATGCTTACATCATGGTGGAGATGAAGCAGAATGAGGAGGAAGTTGATACTCCTCTGGTTTTCCTGTTTGTTTCCTTTTTATTGTGTCTGGAATCTTCAGCTAATGGAATCATGTTACCTATGTTCAAAATAAGGCAGTGACCCTCTTTAAACTCACTCAAGGTATTTTCACTAACATTCCAGAGGCCTATCTTTCTAAAATCCTATGTAATGCTTACTTCAACTAAGTTGACAATAAATAATAGCGTGCTTGTTAACTCAAAGCATACCAAATTTGGATGGTATAATGTGTATCCACCTATTTTCCACTCTGATTCCTAAACATTTGTCAAGCAGAAATGAAACACTTTTAGGGAAAATGAGACAAAATAGTGCTGTTGACTTTTTTTTTAAATAGCTTTAACTCGAGCTAAGACATTAAGTTAGCCATAACACTTTAAAAGGAACAACTTCACATAGCACTTGGTAGAACAAAGTGATTGAAAGACAACAGCTGTATCTTGTTAGGTTGACATGAGAGGGGGCAAAAAGGAAGAATTCATATGTGCAAAATTCATGAGTTCATCATTTAAGCAAAAAAAAAAGTCACTATATTTACAAGGAAAGATATGACATGAGACAATTTCCACTGTTGTGACTCAACCATAATGGACTCTTTTAAACTATGATGGAGACCTTTACAAAGTCAGGTAACAGAGCAGACAGAAAACATGGTCAGGAAGACAGATGCTGTAGTTTGCAATTATTTATTCATTTGCAAATTGTTTGCATGGTAAAAGGTGGTTTTACTTTATGTTGTAAAATGATGCTGATGAAAATGTAAGTAAGATAGTGCATCACAAAGGGATTTTATTATACCGCCAAAAAACAAAGCCAACACTTTTCATTTAAAAATATTTTATTGGAATAGCTTATATTTTGAGGAAAACGATTTGGCAGACTTTGAAAAATAGTAGCCCTGAAATTTATCAAAAGACCAACAAATTTTTGCTTTTAGATAAAATTACCAGCTCTAGCCTCATCAGTCCAAAAAGCAGGTCCATGAGAGCAGTATCACTACATCCAACTGTGGAGGTTCTTCTCACAGGAAATTTAGGGCCCAAAGCTAAAGGAAAATGAGACAAAGCCTCAAATAGACATCATATGCTACCAAGTAGAGCCTCAGCACCAAGAATGAGGTACAGCTTGTTGAGCTGTTAGCAATAGGTATCCCAGAAGTTATTAAATATCACAGGTTATTACCAAAGCTGTTGATTATCTTCCAAAACGTGATTGTTAAAACCCTAAAGCTGATGACAACAACTATTAATGTCATCAAACATGGAAATATTGAACTGATATCCAACCAGCACTCATATTCTTAGTGAATATTGTTCATAATTCTGGAAAGTATTACATGTACTTCTAGAGGAGAAAAATAATCATTCATCTTTCCTGTCTGTAAATTCTGCAACCTATAAAGTGACCTTTCCGAAGGATATAGTGATGCAATGGTAGTACAAATGATATGGGGTAACTAATCATAATTTTTCTTTGTTTGTTTTGTTTTTTACTGGCCTTAAATTCCCACTCTATGAGATGAAACCACACTTGGTACTTATAGTTTGGATGAGAAGTGATGTTTGGTTGCAGGATACAGGGGAGAAGCTACTATTACTTCTACGATGACGACAATGATGATGATGCTAAGTAAGCATGGTAATAAAATTATTTCTAATGATATACTGCACACCCATATATTAGTGCATTTATCAACCATCATCAGAAAAATGCCTTCTTGCAGTATTTTGCATTCAACACAAAAACTTTCAACTGTACAATATGCAAGTAATGAGAGATATTAGACAAGACATTCATAAATTAAATGTAATAAAACCTCCATTCATAAGGTTCCCGGTATCTACACAGAAGAGTAAGAAGAGATTGTAAGATCCAGAGTGGTTGATGACTCCAATGGAACAGTGTCCTCCAGACACAGCAAAGCCCTAATATAAATACGAACTCACAGAGACTGTGACAGAAAGCATAAGACCTTCACAAATTCAAGCCAGACAAAACCTTAACTTGTAGAAAGATAACTGGAAACAAAGTACTACCCTAACCGAGAAGCTATTTGTAATTCATACCAGCTAAGGAGGGAAAAAACTGCTTTTCTCAGTGTCATGACAGTAGACTGTGGGTATATGAACCTCATTCCAGTGTAGGCTGCATGCCCAGGAGTAGCTGAGAAACACAAAATGTCCCAATGTGAGTATGTGCTCAGGCAAATGTGTGTGCACATGATTGTCCTTTTTATGGCTTGGTGATTTTTATCATTTTGTGTGTTTTGCTTTAATGGGAATTTTGATTTTGTTGCTTTTCTTTATGTTGAGAGCAAAAAATAAACATGAATTTAGGTGGGTAGAGGCAAGGGGACAATTTTGACAGACTTGAAAGAGGGGAAAAATTTAATCAAAATATACATGTTGAAAAAAAAGTAAACTTTTTAAATATAAGGAATAACCTTTAAGAAAACAGGGATATGGGAAAGTATTATGGGAAAGGGTGACTGGGAGAGGGACGTGAGAGGGTTGCAAAGTGAAGAAGTAAAACAAAACAAAATAAAACAAAACCCATAATAATATAAATAAATGTCATTCTGCAAGAAACTTGAGCAACTTTGCTTTTTATTCCTTTCTGGTGTGTCAGTTCTAATCATTATGACAATAGGTAACTTCAGTCTTGAAAAGCATATGTGAAGGGAGTTGGGAGTTGGGAATGGAGAGAGAGAGAGAGAGAGAGAGAGAGAGAGAGAGAGAGAGAGAGAGAGAGAGAGAGAGAGAACAATAGGTTAATCTAGGTTAAATTAAGCCTATGATACATAAAGTATTTCTCGAGTGATGTTTATGTTGATGTTCCAAGTGAAGGAGACAGGCACAATATGAAGATTGAGATGCAAGACTTTTCAGGTGTTTTCTGCCCCATACTAGACATCTGCCAGCTGATGAGAAGAGCTAACTATTTCACAAAGGCAGGATTCCAGTCAGAATCCCACTACAGAAGTATTAACTACAACAAATAATGAGGTAGTAAGGTAGCTCATACCTGTACAGCCTCTAAAACTAGTGATTTTCTAGTCAACCAAGTGCTCATGGTGTGGTAATTGTAAATTCTCCCTCTGCAAGAGAAGCTACTAAGATATTTGGTTTGAAGATTTTTTTTGAAACCTGACACACAGGGTTTCCTGTAGATTGTACTCCAAAATTCAGTTAAGGAAACACAATATTTCATTGCAGCTGTACTATAGCATATGCTTTGCCAAAGAATTGTTTAACTAGCATAGCAATGGACTCCCACAAAGAAAAACATCGTAAGTGTGGCAGGTTCTTGAATATAATGTATACCCTTATGTATATGTTCATTTCTGAGGGTGGTACTGCAAAATTCATTAGATAATAAGCCTTTAAATACCAAAAGGGTGATTTTTGTCACAATACTGGACCTGAAAGTTCAGGTCCCAGAAGCCTTCCTCTAAAGACCAGAAGGGTTCTCCACTTCATATTTTCTTATTGGTAAACTGCTAATATTGTATTAAAAAACATTCTAATGGCTCCCTTTTACGTTATTTAATCATGTACTAGATCTATCTTCAGTCACTTTTTGAAATACTTGGTTAGAATTAAAACATAGTGATTGGAGATGGTTGCAACTTAGCATAAAACAAATTATTTTTTTAAAATAGTTCCTCAAATCCTGTTTTTTATTTTGCATATTGATTATATCATTGTCATTGTGGCTCTAACTTAGGTTTACAGAATTGGTATGGCCATTGCTAGCCTCAATGAAACAGTTTCTTAGCTGAAATTTTGCACACTGAGCCTAGAATAGTCTGTGTTATCAAGAGCTCTTTTATGTTATATAGAGACTCTAAGCTTGTATTCACTTGAAGCCAGTAGTGGGCCACATATTGCCACTTTAAAATGCCCACAGATATTAAAAAATATTCCCAAGTAATAGCCTCATAAGTCAGGGGGAATTTATGTTGAATTAATCAGGGTATTGAGAATGGAGTTGATCATGATTTTTTTTTTTCATAAATACCTATGATCTTTAGCCATAGGCTGCTTGTATTTTGCATTCTCCCTCTATCATTATAGAGGGTTCTAAGCAGGCTTCTTCACCTTTGTGTGCCTTGCTTTTAATACCTAAAAATGTTGTTACTTTCTCAAATATTTAATAAGTAAACAAGCTTAACTCAGTAGATTATAGTGAGAGAATTTTATTTTTATTGTAAAGGCACTAATAATAATGCTTTTATAATAAAACTCCAAAATTGTTGATGAAGTGTTTCTGATAGTATGTAGTGATAAAGCTTAATGGTGGTAAAGGGCTGAGTTGAATTCTTCCCTGAAAATTCAAAATGATCATTGAGTACAATACTTTAATGGAATTGATGTCAGATTGGAAAATAAATTGCCTGAAACAATTCACAACTTTGGAAGGATAAATAAGCATTCATACTTTCCTAAGAATCAGTTTTAATCACATTCACCAAGGGACCCATAAACTACAAAAAAGTAGAAATAATACTTCACAGACATTAAAGAATAAGGGAACACAGGAATATAAAAATCCCAAAGCAAGTCTTTGGGGGAATTATGTGAGAATGATAAACTGTAATAAGAAAGTAACTGAAACACAAATATATAAAACAAACAAATAAAACAAGGCAGTTAATATAAAAGGTAAGGAAACTAAAAACTAACTCGAAAGAGATCGCTTTATTAACATATATGCTAATAAATATATGCTAATCCTACACTGATCATGTGTACTAATAAATCTTAGGATTATAGATTACTAAAGGTATTGACAATCAGGGGGACCATGATGCTTTTGGTTTCCCTTCTCCATACCACTGACAATGGGGGGAAATTGGCCTATTATCCTGTGACTGCAGCTTAGAAGTCCACATAAGACAAAACAGAACTACATTCCCTCAATGGGAGTTCCTACATCCACCTTATAGATTATGACCTTGAAGGATACTTCCTAAAAAAGAGTTAGTATGAGCCATAGAGTTGGAATATTTATTAACAGGAATGAATGATCAACATGTTCATCTTTTTGTTCTGTATCTTATAAAATGTTTATCTTGTTTCTTAAAAGAAAGCAATTTATGAATGCCTTCCTAAAACACACAAACTGAAATAAACTGAATAACAGTTAAGGATAAAATTATACTTTGTGAAATATTGTAGAATATTTTCCTTTTAAGTATTAAAGTCGTGATTAAATCAGCACACCCTTTGTAATTAATGTTTTTCAATGCAGTTTTGGAATTTTAGACAAATATTAGAGAAAAATAATAAATTATGAAAATTAGAGAGGGATAGGAAATGATATTTTACATCAAAAGTAAGATATTGTGAATCCTCCAAAATAAGTCAATTGACATAGCTTTTAAGTTATGCTTCAGTAGTTTTACTTATAGTAAGTGCACAGGCCATTTTAAAATACTAGATCATCAAGTGATTAATAAAGTAAAACACTGTACAAGGCATAGTGACACATGCCTATTAATCCAGAACTTGGAAGCTTGATGCAAGAAGACTGAAGGTTTGAGGGGAACCAGGTAAAGATAATTATGTGCTACCTAAAAAGTAAAGTAGTAGGGTGTATTTAAAAAGTAAAACATCAAATAAGTTCGTATGTACATATAAACATGTATGTATTTGTATAATATTTCTTGAATGACATGCAGTAATTTTCCTTAGAAATAGCTTAGGGTGCTGTAATGAGACTCATCAAATTATACTATGAATAATTTAAATTTTATATCATGCATACATATTACTTTTCTTTTTTAATTACACATTTTACACATTATTATTTTGATCATGTTCGTTCCCCACCATATTTTCTTTTTAAGATACACAACTAAATTTTTTTAAATAATCATTTTTATTAATAACGATAGCATTTATTACATTTGAAGTAAACTTTCCTTCCAGGAACAATAAGTTTGATTAAAATAATTAAAACTAACTGGGAATTTCATACAATTTAAATAGTCTATGTGTGAGCAAAGTTCATAAATCCCCCTAGTAAATATGCAAAACATTTTGCAAAGGTATACCCTGAAAGTCTTTTTTTATAAACTGAATCCTTCCTTTCTGTGTTGAGCCATTTTGTATCACCCTAGTTGTGAGTGTCCCAAGTATGTGTTTGGTGCACATGTCAGGTAGGGGCATACACATACCAGAGATCGCCATTGGTACTCATTCACATTGTATTTTGGGGAGAAAAGAGTCACCTCTTTACATAGAACTCACTAAACAGGCTATGTATACTGGGATCATAATCTCATACCATCATACTTGACATTTTTTAAATTGTGGCTTTTGTTATTAATTTCAGGTCCTCATGAATTTGTAGTAAGCACTTATCCAATTTAGGATTCATCTCTTATTTTAAAGGCTGATATTAGTCCTATTAAACCTTGTTGTAAAGAGCAGGAATATAGGAGAAAGGAAGTGGGCTATGCTATGTTCACACATTAAAATTTAATCTTTAATCTGCTATACATGCCCTCCCCCCAAATCAACTACTGTTTATTCAAATGTTTGCCATGGATCAGGTTACAGTAGAATCTGTTGAAATAGAGTGAAGTAGAAAATCTCAGAGGCTATGTTTCAGAAGACTGAGATGTAGAATTAGCAAACTGTACCTTTTCTTTATTACAGAATTAAAACTATTTGCTTTAAAGGTAATTAGGAACACATGAATACAAATTATTTCTTTCCTCATTTCCTTGAATCTCTCAAACTGCTCAGACTACTATTAAGATGTTCCATCTATCTGCAATGCATCTCTCTCTCTCTCTCTCTCTCTCTCTCTTTCTCTTCTCTCTTCTCTCTCCAGGGGTGTGTGTGTGTGAGGAGAGAGAGAGAGAGGAGAGAGAGAGGAGAGAGAGAGAGAGAGAGGAGGACATTAGTTGATATTTGAAATCATTATTTAACAGATCTTAGTATGTAAAATCTTTACTGAATAAAGATCTATTGACAGCTTTGAAAGAGAATCTCCTTAATTAGTGAGGCCCTGTGCTTTAATTAGGAAGTTGTAGTAAATTTGAAGCAGGAAAAAAAATTCAAGACATCCTATCTGTCATGTTTTACATCTCTCAGGAAATGGAATGAACTAATCTTGTTTTCAGATGAAAAAGTCTCTTTTCTTAGCAGTGTACTAGATACCATTAAAAAAAAAAACAAAAATCTCAATCATGCCTCAAAGACAACTTTGAAAACCACTCAGTATAGCAGCCATTTTGATGTGATTTCAAAGCTGCAGAGATGCATTATCATGGAAACAAGATCCTGGCTGATTTGAATTTCATCTGCTCCTGCAGCTCATCCTCTCCTTGTGAAGCAATAATGTCCCTTTATGATGATATCTTTTTTTTCCCTTGCTTCACTAAAATGCATTGTCAGGAATAAAATATGGTGATACTTGCCAGCAGTAACAAGATTGATGGAATCCTGAACTAGGAAGTTAAGATTCTGTGTTCCTACATGGTAAAAGTTCTTTTATTTCATTTGAAATTCCTAATTTATCTTTAAAATTACTAACACCAACATTTGTACTGAGAGGAAAAAAATCATTTCGTAAAGCACCAGTTGACAATCAACCTGTATTTTAAAATGATAATAAGATCATTCTAAATTCTGATGAGACAACAAAACCATTTTATTTGATGATTAAAATCCCTTGTAAAAATTATTTGTACTGAAAAATTCTATTCTATGCATATCATTGTATGTTGGTGGACTTCAAAGCCAGTATTTATTCTGTTCAAGTAAAAGTCCTTGGTTCCTGAGCCATGATGTTAGAGGATGACTGGGTGTGGTTAAGTTAAGGAACCCTGTATATCTTTGTCCATCCTACATGGATTGGGCACAGAGAAGCTCAAAAATTACAGCTCCATAGATTTATTCAAAGTTCCTATGTTTTGATTTCGTTGGTCTATATAAAGTGCTGCTATTCAGGGAGTTAGTGTATTTTTAGGGTAAGATTGTAGAATCTAGATCTCAAATCTTAATGTGCTTAAATATTGTGTTAACTGCAGAGGTTGTGGGAGGAACATAGGGTGTCCTCATGCCCTTGCCTCCTCTGTTAGAATCATATCTTGTTTATGTTGTGCTGTGGTTGTTAAGGTGCAATATCCAGTTCCTCAAAAGAGTAAATACAAAATCTTAACCTCTTTCATCCTCCTTCCTTCCTTCTTTCCTTCCTTCCTTCCTTCCTTCCTTCCTTCCTTCTTCCTCTTCCTTCCTTCCTTCCTTTCTTTATTTTCATTTCTTTTCTTTTACTTTTTTCTTTTTTTTCCTTTTTATGTTTGTTTTTAGGAAAAATGTCCTGGATTTTTTTTAATTACTCTTGAAATTACATAGAACAACTTTCCATAATTCTTACATCTGAATTTCTTTTACAATTAGATAGGTCAGCAACCAAAATCATTGAAAGAGATGGTAAGATTAAAATTTAGCTAATCTATAATATACTACTAGTATGTTCATTAAGCAAAACATTAAGCTACTAGATTAAAAGTTGTCATGCAGATTAATGGAACAAAATATAAAATACAGAAACAAATCCACATTGGCCTCCACATTGTTGGAAATTTAACTGTGAGTCACCGATTCCCCATAAATATACACTAACTTAGTCTAATAGTTACTGGAAAAAATTCAAATCTATATAATAAAGGACAAATAGTTTCTAAAATAAATGACATTTGGTATGCCCACAGGCTGAAAGATATTAGATTTTTTTTTATTTCACAGCAAATGAAAAATTGCAATTCAAATTGGATTGATGACTTACATGAGATGAAATCTTAAAATTAAATAGTTAAATAAGTTGAAAAAAGTTACTACATGAAAATATGTCAGAAAGGATTACTGATATTGACCTTTTATTTATGACCACCAAAATATAGACAACAAAGGCAAAAAGGAAAACTTCAAACACACACATATACACACATACAGAGAGAGAGAGAGAGAAAGAGAGAGAGAGAGAGAGAGAGAGAGAGAGAGAGAAAGAAGAAATCGCTTGTGTAACAAAGAAATCAACAATCAGAGGGAAAGACAACATATTCATCCATGAGTAAATATTTGCTAACCACATTCTGTATTTTTCCCAACATAATGGTTTTACTGATTGTTTGGGAATTTTACACAATGCACCTTTACCACAGCCATTAACATTACCTGTGGAGACAGCACACATACTGTGAACACCATTACACACAACACACACAGATACACACACAAACACAAACACACACACACACACACACACACACACACACACACCATGCTCCAAACCTGGACCATGGATACCAAAATGACCTCCTCATTAGTAGCAAGGCCATGGATATTTTCAAGAAGACCAAATCTAGAAAATGAACCGTTCTCTATCTAGGACATCCTGCCGTTGCTCAGAGCCAGGAGAGTTGTGCAGCTGGACAGCACATTTTGGGGCAGATCCTCTGTGAAGTTCCAGGTTGTGGCTGCACACTGCCCTGCCGGTCCAACTCAGTAACTAACTATATGCTCCCCAGTCTACTTCGGTTCCATATCTGTCACTGCTGCCCAATGTCTAGTTTTACTTTTCCGGACCACTCTGTTACATCATGTTTCCTGCTTCACTACATTTATTCATTGAAGTGGCATTGCAAATTCACATTGTGTCACACAATATTTTTGCCCAAATAGCTTTACATGCAAATATTAATAGCAAAGAGTCATTGGTCTGGTTCAAGGTTGCTGGTTTAGGAAGCACCATCAATAGTGAACAACCTCTGAAACTTGTCTTGTATAATCCTGTTGTTGGCCAGAGTCAAGGTGAACTTGCAGCTAGGCATGGAATCAGGGGCAGGATTTGAGAGCCCTACAGGACTCTCTGCATACATCTTGGCCTTCAGTGACTATAGTACCACTGGCATACCAGTAAGACTATCATGCTTATAGCCTGAGGAAGCACCTCAGATCTGTGTTCTCCTTCGCTAGCAGGGTAAGTAGCTGGGGCTGCAGCAACTGAGGCTCCATGCTGACTGAGGTTGTGAAGACTCATCCTACACAGTTATGCCATGTTCCTTTGTCAGCAATAGCTTTGTTCTTATAAGGCTCCTAAACTCGTCTCCACTGTGTCTGGCTCTGCTCTGCCATCTTTCCTAATAATTTCATTAGACCACTTTTTAAAACCAAAAGACCAGCCATTTTAGTTGTTCCAGAGATGCTGTGGGCTCTGCAGACCCTTCAGGCTCCTCCTCAGCCACTGTGTCTACATTTAGAGCCACCTCAGATCTCTAAGACTTCTTTGTGTGGCTCTGTGGTCCTGTTGCTAACTCTATTCTTAATGAGAGGAAAATATTTAAATAAATTACATAACATAACATAGTATAACAATACAGCGTGAACAAATTTGCTGATTTAAATATATGTCTTTAGCATTTACTTATGGTGTATGTGCAGATGTGTGTGTATGTATGTACATGTATGTGTGTGTGTGTGAGGTTGTATACATTTGTGTGTGCATATGGGAGACCAGAGGTGCATATTCAGTGTTGTCCTTAGGAGCTATTCAACTTGATTTTTGAAGCAAGGTCTCTATCTTCCAGGGACTTGGAGCTCAGCAAGTGGTATAGAATGGTTGACTACTGAGTTCTGGGGCTCTGTATACCTATACTTCCCCAGCATGTGTCACATTCAGCTTTTTGTGTGACTCTTGGGGCTTAAAGGCATAGAAAGCATTTCACTGATTGAGCTATCTTCATTGGCTTTCTTATTTTCTCATCATTTGTTTAAAGAGGCATACAAATAAATAACACACATATTAAAAATTCAACTTCACTAATTATCAAGAAAATTGAGGGAGACTCTGCTGGAGAGATGAGTCAGCAGTTATAAGTACTTCCAGCTCTTCCAGAGGTCCTGCGTTCAATTCTCAGCAACCACGCGGTGGCTCACAACCATCTATAATAGAGTTTGATACCCTTTTCTGATGTGCATGAAGATATCATACTTGTATATACATACATATATGTATATATACTCACATAAGTAAAATAACCTTCAATTATTTTTAAAAAAGAAAATTCAAATAAAATCCACATTTTACTATTATCAAACACTTGTTAACAGGGTGCTTTGGTGCTTATCACTGAGACATTGATGCTTTTTTTGATATGATGTAAAACAAAGATATCTCTATGCTATAAACACTTCTATTTGATCCAAATATGAATCTGACAACTATTCCATGATTCAACAATTCCTCTTCTGTGTACATATCCAAAGGAAAAGAACTCAGTGTTTTGGGCAGTTATGTATAACCATTGTAGTCCAACGTTCACAGCAGAATTCATAGTTGTTAATATGTAACATGAACCAATAGGACAGTATTGACTTCTAAAGAATGAAGCTTTGTCTTTTGTATCGTGGAGGGCAGCATACGAAGTGAGGTTAGCAACACACAAAAGGCAAATACTATAAGATCACAACTTTAGGCATTGTCTAAAAATGCCATCCTCAAGAAGAATGCTGGTCTCTAGGGCTGGAGTAGAGAGTAATAAGTGGAAGTCCATGGGAATCAGACTCCAGTTATAAAGAGTGAGTTAATTCTGGAGATCTGCTGCCCAATGTGACTACAGTTTCCAATAGTGAATTCCATGCCAGTCTGTGAATAGTAAAATCTACTCTAAAACTGATCTTAAATATTCCTACATATACACAGTATTGCAAATATGTTGGGAGAAAAATGTGTTAATTAGATTGATTGTGATGATCATTCTGCAATTTATACACCTATCAAATCATCACAACGTACACTTAAAAAGCTATAAAGTTTATACTCAACTGTACATTAAATCTACAAATGATCATGTCCCCCTATGGGATTGGCATGGCTAAATTTGATTGTCAGCTTGACTACATTTGGAAGTAACTAAAATCCAAGCAGCTGAGAGCACCTGTGAGGGATTTTTGTTGTTGTTGCTTGTGTTGGATTATATGAGTTAGTAGTATACCATGAATCTAGATCATTTGACATCAGCAGATCCACACTAAATCTGGGTCATACTTTCTGGTGTCAACCCACATAAAAGGGTCAGAAGAAAAAATAAAAAAAAACATTTTGCCAGCTTGCCCATACTATCACTAGAAAATTCACATATACTGTTACATTGTTGGTGTTAGCAGTACAGCAGGAGTAGGTGGAACCTCCCTCATAGAAGCAGGGGGAAGGGAGCATGGGGTAGGAGGTCTGTGGAAGGTAAGCAGAGAAAGGGAATAACATTTGAAATGTAAATAAATAAAATAACCAATAAGGAAAAAGCCTACTTCTACAGGATTCCTACATGGATTGAAAACTTGCAGATATCTAGGACCTACCAGGGTCTCTAGCACCAAACTGAGACTGCTGAGATATTCAGGCTATGGACTGAGCAACTGCCATATCCTTGGCCTTTCCATCAAGATATAGCTCCTTTTAGAAATTTCTCATAATATGGAGAGATTTCAGAAATACAAGTTCAACTACAGTTATTAAGATTATCTCTTGCTGGTATGGGAGGATCAGCGGAGGTAACGGACAGCTTTACCATCTGCTCTTGGAAGACTTTCAGGAGATTTCCAAGCAGATTTTTACACAGCCTACATCATCTGGATGTGGTTAAGGTTGTCTGTAATGACACCATAAAGGCTCTGGTCACTCACTTCTGTGACCTAAATGCTGCAAATGCCAGGCATAAGAACATCTAGGCTCTTTGTGTTGCAGTATGCTTGATAGTCTCACATTATGATGTAAGATTCTTCCACACATGTTCTCAGGTTCTCATGTTTTCCCTTCACCCTTCAAAGAATAACTAGTCTCTCAGATTATGTATAATACTCTCTAAATTTCTCACAACCAAATTCTTGAAGTCAGTAAGGTATTTACTGAGTAAATTACATCATATTTAAACATAAGACTAATTTGTGGTGTTTACATTAATCAAATATTTCTCACCCAGTTGAAGTACAGAGAGGAGATAAATGAACATCATGAGATAAAATACATATATGTTCTTTCTTATGAAGAGTTTGTCAAGATTATCAACAACATCTGTGATGAGGAGTCTTAAATCAACTAAGAGTGTTGTATGTAAAAATTCATAGGAGAATCTTGAGATTTTGAAGGAAAACTTTACCATTATCTGAAAACAATAATTTTCCCTTTGAGAGACAGTTCTTTTCTTTGGTGGAAATTGAATACTTGACATTCTGACCCAGCCCAGAGTAGCTGCTTCACTCAGAGCACTTGAGTATCTACAGCACTCAGAGCAGTTGATTCCTAGCTGGTCTGCTCCTGTGAGGACACCATACCCTGACCCATTGGCACAGATTCCTTCCATTCTGAGCCAGTGCACTGAGCAGACTTTGGACTCTACCTCTGTAACCAATCTCACAATACCCAGAGGAAGCTAGACTCCCAGGAGATCTAACACCCCCAGGATCATAGAGGAAGCTGGAATCCAAGGAGCTCTTAACACATCCAGGATCATAGGATTACAGGATCTCAGAGGCAGCCTGACTCCCAGGAGCTCTGACACAAACAAGATAACAGGAAAGAGAGGCTCCAGTCAGAGTCATTGAGTACAGGGAGCACGAGAGAGGGCAAAAGGCAAGCACAAGAATGTAGGCAACAGAAATCAAGGTTACTTGGCAACATCAGAACTTAGTTCTCCTACCATAGCAAGACCTGGATACCCCATCACATCAGAAAAGCAAGATTCAGATTTAAAATCACTTCTCATGATAATGATTGAGGACTTTAAGAAGGACATAAATAATTCCCTTAAGGAAATATATGAGAACACGGGTATATAGGTAGAAGCCCTTAAAGAGGAAACACAAAAATCCATTAAATAATTACAGAAAAACACAACCAAACAGGTGAAGAAATTGAACAACACCATCCAGGATCTAAAAATGGAAGTAGAAACAATAAAAAATCAGAAAGGGAGACTACCTTGGAGATAGAAAACCTAGGAAAGAGATCAGGAGTCATTGATGCAAGCATAACCAACAAAATACAAGAGATAGAAGAGAGAATCTCAGGTGCAGAAGATGCCATAAAAAACATTAACACAACTGTCAAAGAAAATGCAAAATGCAAAAAGCTTCTAACCCAAACATCTAGGACACAATGAGAAGACCAAATCTAAGGATAATAGGTATAGAAGAAAGCAAATATTCCCAACGTAAAGGGCCAGTAAGTATCTTCAACAAAATTATAGAAGAAAACTTCCCTAACCTAAAGAAAGAGTTGCCCATGTACATACAAGAAGCCTACAGAACACCAAAAAGACTAGGCCAGAAAAGAAATTCTTCCTTCACATAATAATCAAAACACCAAATGCAAAAAACAAAGAAAGAATATTAATATCAGTAAGGGAAAATGGTCAAGTAACTTATAAAGACAGACCTATGAGAATTACACTAGACTTCTCACCAGAGACAATGAAAGCCAGATGATCCTGGACAGACCCTAAGAGAACACAAATGCCAGCCCAGGCTACTAGACTTAGCAAAACTCTCAATTACCATGGTTGGAGAAACCAAGATATTTCATGACAAAAACAAATTTACTCAATATCTTTCCACAAATCCAACCCTACAAAGGATAATAAATGGAAAACTTCAACACAAGAAAGGAAACTACACCCTAGATGAGACAAAAAAGTAATTTCTTCCAACAAACCTAAAAGATGGCCACCAATATAATTCCACCTCTAATAACAAAAATATCAGGAAGCAACAATCACTTTTCCTTAATATCTCTTAACATCAATGAAATCAATTCCTCAATGAAAAGACATAGATAGAATAATGGTCTGGACATATAAATAGGACCCAGCATTTTGCTGCATACAGGAAGCACACCTTAGTGACATAGACAGACACTACCTCAGAGTAAAAGGCTGGAAAACAATTTTCCAAGCAAATGGTCCCAAGAACCAAGCTGGAGTAGACATTCTAATATTGAATAAAATTTACTTTCAACCACAACTTATCAAAAAAGATAAGGAAGGACACTTCATACTTTTAAAGGGAAAAATCTACAAAGAGGAACTCTTAATTCTGATCATCTGTGCTCCAAATGCAAGGGCACCCACATACATAAAAGAAACTTTACTAAAACTCAAAGCACACATTGAACCTCACACAAAAATAGTGGGAGATTTCAACACCCCACTCTCATCAATGGACAGATCATGGAAAAAAACTAAACAGAGACACAGTGATACTGAGAGAAGTTATGAACCAAATGGATTTTTTTTGGGGGGGGGTTATATTTCCTTTTTTTTTTGCATCTTTTTTTTTATTGGAACTTTTATTTACATTTCAGATGTTTTACCCTTACCCCCTTTTCCCCCTCCCTCCCAGAACTCCCTATCCCTTCCCCTCTCCTCCTGCCTCTATGATGGTGTATCCACACCCACCCTCCCCAGTACCTCACCTCCCCACCCTTGAATACAACCCCCCACGATGTCCAGCCTTCATGGGACCAAGGATCTCTTCTCTCACTTATATATAGCTCCCTTGCATATATAGCTGGAGCCATGGGTCCCTCCCTAAGTGCTCCCAGGCTTGTGGTTTAGACCCTGGGGGCTCTGAACCAAATGGATTTAACAGATATCTTCAGAACATTTCATCCTAAAACAGAAGAATATACCTTCTTCTCAGTATCTCATCGTACCTTTTCCAAAATTGACAATATAATTGGCCCCAAAACAGGACTCAACAGATGCAAGAAAACTGAAATAATCCCATGCATCCTATCAGATCACCATGGACTTAGGTTGGTTTTTAATAACAACAAAACCAACAGAAAGCCCACATACATGTGGAAACCAAACAGTGCTCTACTCAATGATAACTTGGTCAAGAAAGAAATAAAGAAAGCAATTAAAACCTTTTTTTTTTCCTGTGAGCAAGCACAGGCTAGATTCGAACTCAGGAGAGATGGCCACCTTGGACTCCAGAGCACAGCGACTGCAGTGGTGTGCCACCACTGGCCAGCTAAAAACTTTTTAGAATTTAATGAAAATGAAGACACAACATACCAACATTCATGGGACGCAATGAAAGTAGTGCAACGAGGAAAACTCATAGCTCTAAGTGACTAAAAAATTAATTGGAGAGATCATACAATTGCAACTTGACAGCACACCTGAAAGCCCTAGAAGAAAAAGAACCAAATACACCCAAGAAAAGTAGATGACAGGAAATAATCAAATTCAGGGCTGACAGTATCCAAATTAATAGAATCAGAACTGAAAAGTAAGACATAACAATAGAAACTGAGGAAATTTAAAAAAATCATTAGATAATATGACAAAATCCTATACTCAGCAAAACTGAAAAATCTAGATGAAATGGACAATTTTCTATACAGATACCAAGTACCAAAGTTATATCAAGATCAAATAAACCACCTATACAATCCCATAACCCCTAAAGAAATAGCAGCAGTCATTAAAAGTCCCCCAACAAAAAATAGCCCAAGCCCAGATGGTTTTAGTGAAGATTCTATCAGACCTTCCAAGAAAACATAATGCCCATTCTCTTTAAACTATTCCACAAAATAGAAACAGAAGGAACACTACCCAATTCATTCTATAAAGCCACAATTATGCTCATACCTAACCCACATAAAGAAACAAGAAAAGAGAGTTTCAGACCAATCTCCCTTGTGAATATCAATGCAAAAATATTCAATAAAATTCTCACAAACTGAATCCAAGGAAACATCAAAACAATCATCGATAATGATCAAGTAGGCTTTATCCCAGGAATGCAGGGATAGTTCTATATATAGAAATCCATCAACATAATCCACTATATAAACAAACTAAAAGAAAAAAAAAAACACATAATCATCTCACTAGATGCTGAGAAAGCATCTGACAAAATTCAACACCCCTTCATGGTAAAAGTCTTGGAAAGATCAGGAATTCAAGGACCATACCTAAACATAGTAACAGCTATATACAGTAAATCAGTAGCCAACATCAAACTAAATGGAGAGAAACTTGAAACAATTCCACTAAAATCAGGCACTAGAAAAGGCTGCCCACTCTCTCCCTACCTATTCAATATAGTACTCGAAGTCTTAGCCAGAACAATTAGACAACAAAAGTAGGTCAAAGGGATACAAATTGGGAAGAAGTCAAAATATCACTATTTGCAGATGATATGATAGTATACTTAAGTGACTCCAAAACTTCCACCAGAGAACTCCTAAACCTGATAAACAACTTCAGCAAAGTGGCTATATATAAAATTAACTCAAACAAATCAGTACCCTTCCTCTACATGAAAGATAAACAATAAACAGGCTGAAAAAGAAATTAGGGAAATGACACCCTTCACAATAGTTACAAATAATATGAAATACCTTGGTGTGACACTAACCAAACAAGTGAAAGATCTTTATGATAAGAATTTTAAGTCTCTGAAGAAAGAAATAAAAGATCTCAGAAGATAGAAAGATCTCCAATGTTCATGGATTGGTAGGATTAACATAGTAAAAATGGCCATCTTGCTGAAAGCAATCTATAGATTCAATGCAATCCCCATCAAAATCCCAACCTGTTTCTTCACAGAGTTAGGAAGAGCAATTCTCAAATTCATTTGGAATAAAAAAAAAAAAAAAAAAAAAAAAAAAACAGTATGTCAAAAACTAGTCCCCAAAGTAAAAGATCTTCTAGGGAAATCACCATCCCTGACCTCAAGCTGTACTACAGAGCAATAGTGATAAAAAAAACAAAAAAAAAAAAACAAAAACAAAAAAAAAAAAAACTTGCATGGTATTTGGGTATTTGTACAGAGACAGGCATGTAGATCAATGGAACAGAATTGAAGACAAAGAAATGAACCCACACACTTATGGTCACTTGATCTATGACACAGGTCCTAAAATCATCCAGTGGGCAAAAGACAGCATTTTCAAAAAATGGTGCTGTTTCAACTGGAGGTCAATATGTAGAAGAATGCAAATTGATCCATTCTTATCTCATTGTACAAAGCTCAAATCCAAGTGAATAAAGGACCTTTACATAAAACCAGATACACTGAATCAAATAGAAGAGAAAGTGGGGAACAACCTTGAACACACAGGCACAGGTGAAAAGTTCCTAACAGAATACCAATGGCTTATGTTCTAAGATCAAGAATTGACAAATGGAACCTCTTAAAGTTGCAAAGCTTCTGTAAGGCAAAGGACCCTGTCAATAGGACAAAACAGCAACCAACAGATTGGAAAAGATCTTCACTAGTTCTACATCCAATATATCCAAAGTATACAGAGAACTCAAGAAATTAGACTCTACACAATCAATTAACCCTATTAAAAATGGTGTACAGACCGAAACAAAGAATTCTCAACTGAGGAAACTTGAATGGTTGAAAAGCACCTAAAGAAATGTTCAACATCCTTAGTCATCAGGGAAATGCAAATCAAAACAACCCTGAGATTCCACCTCACACCAGTCAGAATGGCTAAGATTAAAAACTCAGTTGATAGCAGATGCAGGATGTTGAGAAAGAGGAATACTTCTCCATTGTTTGTGGGATTGTAAACTTGTACAACCACTCTGGAAATTAGTCTGTTGGTTCCTCAGAAAATTGCACACACATGAAACACTAAAGGACACACATGGTGTGCACTCACAGATAAGTAGATATTAGCCCAAAAATTCACAATACCTAAGATACAACTCACAGACCACATGAAGCTCAAGAAGAAGGAAGACCAAAGTGTGGGTGCGTCGATCCTTCTTAGAAGGAGTAACACAGTACTCACGGAAGCAAGTAAGGAGCCAAAGTGTGGAACAATGACTGGAAGCGAGGCTCTCTGGAGACTGCCCTACCAGGGGATTCATCGCATGTGCTGTCACTAAAAGCAGGCACTGTTGTGGATGCCAGCAGATGCACCCTGACCAGAGCCTGATATATCTGTCTCCTGAGAGACTCTGTCAGAGGTAGATGCTCGCAGCTAACCATTGAACTGATCATGGGTCCCCAATAGAGGAGGTAGAGAGAAGACTGAAGGAACTGAAAGGGAATTTGGCCATTAGAAGAGTGACAAAACCAACCAACCAGAGCTCCCAGGGTCTAAACTGCCAGCCTGGGAACACATTTGTAGTAAATCATGGCTCCAGCTGTATATGTAGTGGAGGATGGTCTAGCTAAGCTGTTTTAGCTCAAACTCCTCTCCAAGCTGACTGACTCAATCTGGCTTGTCTTGGCTTCTCATTGAATTGCTCTGCTTGGCCTCAAATAACTCTGGCAATTTGTTTTAATCTTCTGACTCCTTATTCTCTGGCTTCAACTGCCTCTGCTGACCTGTACTGAAAAGGATGAACTCACAAATGAACTCAACTCCACTGCACTGAATTCGCTGAACTGACTGCCATTTGACTAACTCAGCTCCTCTGCCCTCAATTCAACTGCCAGACTCTCACTCCCCATGCTACTCTTTTTTTTTTTTTTTAAATTGGAACTATTATTTACATTTCAGGTGTTTTCCCCTTACCCCCTTTCCCCCCTCCCTCCCAGGAACTCCCTATCCCTTCCCCCCTCCTCCTGCCTCCACGTTGGTGTACCCCCACCCACCCTCCACCGTACCTCACCTCCCCACCCTCGAATATCCCTACCCCACGACGTCCAGCCTTCATGGGTCCAAGGTGGGAGAAGAGGTCCTTGGTCTTGTGAAAGCTGGATGCTCCAATGTGGGGGAATTCAAAAGGCGGGGAAGGGGGAATGAGTCAATGGGTAGTGGCTCACCCTCATAGAAGTAACATGACAGGGAACAGGATAAGTGGTTTTGTGGGGGCGGGATGGGGATAACATCTGAAGTGTAAATACATAAAATACCCAATAAAAACAAAAGAAATTGAACACTTGACAGTGGATCACCAAGTTACCATAATTAATGAGCTTCCCATCATCAGTTGCATATTACCCAATCCACACAGACATAAAGGAAGTTGTGAATGGCAGAAGCACATTGTTCAATGGAAATTGTATATAATTAGTTGGGCTAAAGTAGATCCTGAGAGCCCAAACATGTTACGTAAAGAAGTTGCTCAAACGCCTATCAGTTTTAATGCTATCACAGTGTATCTGCTTCTAAGCAGTCACTGTTAGATTTATGGGTTGATCATTAACACCAGTTCATTGAGGAAGAGAAGACGGAAACCTAGTTTACTGATGGTTGTGAACATTATACAGATATCACAGATAAGTGAACAGTTGTGGAAATACAATGTCTTTCTGTGACAAGGCAGAAAAAGACACCAGTGAAGAGAAATCTTTAGAGAAAGCAAAATTTTGAACAGCATACACTGGTGTACAGTTTGCTTGACAAGAGAAATGGCCAAATATGCAATTATCTACTCATTCAAGGGGTGTACTTGGTTGTCAACTTGACAATATATGCAATTAACTGGAACCTAAACAGCTAGATACACCTGTGATGAATATTTCTTCTTTGGATTATTTGAGGTAGAGCCACTCACTCTAAATCTGTGTCATTTGAGGACAGAATATCCACTCTAAATCTAGGTTACCCCTTCTCGTAGCAGCCCACCTAAAATAATGTGGAAGAAAGAAGTATTTGCCTTTTACTGCTTGCCCTCACTATCACAGGCAAGTTTGTTAGTGTTAGTCACTACTTTTGTGAGATTTTAATGTGGATTAGAGACTGGCAGTTCTCTGAGAATTCATTTGCAATTCAGCACTAGATTCAGACTACTGTTGAGACACACAGTCCTGTATACTAAACAACTACCCAACTACCATATCCTTTGTATTTTCATTAAAACATAGTCATTATTAGAGTACTTGGAACACAGCCTGTAAGCCACTCTAACAAATCTGTCTGTCTCTCTCTGTTCGTCTCTGTCTCTGTCTATTTGTCTGTCTCTGTCTCTGTCTCTGTCTCTCTGTCTCTGTCTCTGTCTCTCTCTCTCTCTCTCTCTCTCTCTCTCTCTCTCTCTCTGTGTGTGTGTGTGTGTGTGTGTGTGTTTGTGTGTATGTGTGTGTACATGCATTATGCTATCAGTTATATTTCTTTAGAGAACCGTAACTAATGAAGAGAGGGAAAAAATACATAGAATGAAAATGTGAACAAAAGTCTAGCTAGAGTAAAATGTTGAAAGATTTATAACAGAAGTTTGTAATAAGGATAAGCATAAGATAAATACCAGTTAATATCAACTCAGCATTCATGAAACCACACCTTGGCTTGTAAACACAAATTAGTCTTATGTCTAAATGCCTTTTATGAAAGAACATTTACTTGTTGTCTAACAAGTAAATGTTCCCTAATTTTGTATTCTCAAACTTTTTGTCTCTAGGGTGTATTATGGTCTGTATTTCCTACATTTTTCTTCATCTCAGCTTCATAAACTGTGTGCTTTATCCATATTTTCTGCTTATGCTTGTTCTTTTTTGAAAGACTATATAAACCAGGTATTTTTAAATTTTAAACCTCTTCTGACCCTTCAGTTGTTAGTCCTAACTAACTTTGTGGTATATTTCTCACATTAATTATATACTCAAACTCTTTTCTATCTGAAATTTTTATTAAGAAGGACAGGCATGAAAATGACTTTGGGCTAGGATAGGAAAGTAGGCTCAGATATTTTGGTCATCCTGATAAGCTCTTTAAAATACTGATCACAGGAGTGATCATGGGACTCTGTTTATTGTGCCTGTTCTTTGATTATCTGGGTTTATTGCCTCACTTGTTCCTTGACAATTTGCATCTATTGTATTGCTAGTTCCTCAACCTAGAACTGACCTTAATACTTGCATGTAATTTAAACAGTATAAAGGCAAAAAAGAAGGAGGAGGAGTGGGATAGGGGATTAATGGGAGGATAGGGAAAGGGGAAAACGTCTAAAATGTAAATAATATATCGAATAAAAAAATGAAAAAATAAAAAAAGTAGTCAATTTTAGAGTCTAATTCTCTTAAATTCTTGCAGGTAGTTTTTTCCAGTTACTGAAAAATTTACTATAATATGTGTTATTCATTGTCAAGTATAAGTTCATTTTATTATTTCTATTTTTTATAAATTTATATAAATATTGGTATCTATATTATTTCCCCTCCTCCTTCAGACTTCTATTTCCACCACTTCCTCTCAAATTCATATCCTCTGACAATTTAATATTATTTTAATAATTTAACTACTATATATATATGATAGTCACAAAATAAAATATCTATCAATAATCACAAAGAAGGAGGTAAAATATGTTTACAATGAATACTTTAAATCTCTATAGAAAAAACTGAGGAAGTGCCTAGAAGATGCGAAGATCGCACATGCTCCTGGACTGGTAGAAACATTCATGTAAAAGTGACGCTTCCAACAAAGCAATATACAGATTAAATTCAATTCCAATCAAGCGGTCTCTGGTATTCTTTAAAGAAATAACAAAAAAAAAAACAAAAAAAAAAAAACAAAAAAAAAAAAACAAAAAAAAACCCTGAAATTCATTGGACCTACAAAAACAAAACAAAACAAGAAAACTATAGCAGTCTTTAACAAAACTAGTAATGCTGAGGGATTATCTCTCAGGAATTCAAACCCAGCCGTGTGAACAAACCCTGTATGGTTCTGATGCAGAATTGATCAAGGAAACCAACGGGACAAATAAGAGATACCAACAAAAGTCCACAGAACTGCTGCCATCTGACATCTGAGAGAATCCAGAGATATACACTGCAAAAACATTTTTTTTCCATAAATAATGCTGAGGAAAATGTGATTGTATTCTTGCTAATTCACTTGGGTTAACGATTTTGGGATAAGGAGAAGAAAAGAGGAGAGAGAATTTTGATGTCAAAATTACTACAGGTGGGAAGGCAAGATGACTCTTTGGATAAAGCTGCTTGTTGCTAAATTTCCCAATGTAAGTCAGATCCCTGAAACTCAAGTAGTGAAAGGAGAAAACTGATTCCTGCAATTTGTCTTACAACTTCGTATGTGAACCTTGACAAATGTTTTCTCTCTGTGTCTCTGTCTCTGTCTCTGTGTCTCTGTGTCTGTCTCTGTCTATCTCTCTCACACTTTTTCTTTCTCTGCCTCTCTGCCTCTGTCCCTCTCTCTCTCTCTAACAGTAATCATGATCATAATTACAATAATAAATTTTAAATTAACTTAGTTACTCTGCTTTGGACAACCAGTAAGGAGGCTCATCCCTGGGAGTGGCTAATTCTCCTTCTCCAATGCCTTTAGTCCTTTATCTAGGGGTAAGATCCTGTGAAACTTCCCTCATTTAACCTTACCATATCCACTGACATTACCATTGTTTCTACTCGTTTATGCAGCCATTTGCTGAAAAGACTCTTTCACATCAGACTTCTGGTATTCTGGCTCTTGAATTCTTTTTACTTTCTTCCAGATATTCCTTGAAGCATAGATGCAGAAATTGTGATGTAGATGTATCCATTAGGACTGGGTTCTCATGACACACTGCTTTCTGCACTATCTCAATTGTGGTTTTCCATGATGGTCTATATTTGTGGCAGGACATGATAGGAGTCTGAAGGAGGGTACAATGAGCAACCAAGTGGACCTGAAGCTAACTGGAGAAAGTTGGGCAAGAATTAAGTACTCCTTGAAATTCTAGCATCATTTCAGTTAGTCTGTGTTATAGCATATATGCATACATATTTATGTGCAAACTGTCAGAGGGTGGATGATTTAAACAAATTCTTGCTTATTTCAATCTGAGATCTGCTGGGTTCTAAATGAAGATGCATATCCAAGATCTGATAGTTCTTCTTGTGAAATTGCAGAGATCTCAATTTTCCTTGATTCTGAAATGGTAGGCAGAAAAGAGTAAACCAGTCTTATCATCTTCCTTCTAACCTGAATCCTGATCTCAAAACGATGACTCTGTCTTAATGGTTTAACAAAATACTCAAGGGAGCAACTATGGAGACAAAGTGTGGGACAGAAACTGAAGTAGGGGCCGTCTGGAGACCATTCCATCTGTGTTTCCATCCCATGTGCAGTCACCAAAGGTAGACACAGATGTGGATGTCAGGAAGTGCATGCTGACAGGAGCCTAATATAGCTGTCTCCTTAGAGGTCTGCAAGAGTCTAACATATTCAGAGGATGTTCACAGCTAACCATTGAACTGATCAAGGGGTTTCCAATGGAGCAGTTAGAGTGAAGACTGAAGGAGCTGAAAGGGTTTGCTGCCCCATGAGGAAAGCAACAATATCAACCAACCAGAGCTCCCAGGGCCTAAACCACCAGCCTGGGAGCACATAGGGAGGGACCCATGGCTCCAGCTGTGTACATAGGGGAGGATGGCATTGTCCGGCATAGTTGGGAGAGGAGATCCTTGGTCCCATGAAGGCTGGATGCCGAGTGTGGGGAATTTGAGGGTGGGGAGGTGGGAGTGGGGGGGATAGGTCAGGGCTCATCCTCATAGAAGCAAGAGGAAGGGGGATGGTATAGGGGGTTCCTGGTGGGAGAGAGAAATGGGGTAAGGGATAACATCCGAAATGTAAATAAAATATCCAATAACAAAATAAAAATTATTCTTGGAAAAAAAAAAAAAACTATCCCCAAAATGGCTATCGTTCAACATAACAGTGTTAGTGTTTGATTAGAAACATAAATTAATTGAGGGACACCTATAACCAATATATAACACTGACAAGCTAAATACAATTCTTCTTATATAATTCTGAATCATACCTTTCAGATTTATATAAAAAGCTGGGCATACAGATGTGTATTTTTAATCCCAGTACTAGAGAGGTAGAGGCAGGAGAATCTCTGTGAGTCTGCAGGGATTCTTGTCTATATAGAATTTCTGGACAGTTAGGACTACTAAAAGAGATACTACCTCACAACCAAACCAAACGAAAAAACAAAACACCATCACCACCACCACCACACAACAACAATAAAACAAACAATTCAACAAGGAAACAAATAAGCAAACAAAACAAGTTAAAAATGCAACAAAATCATTGCCAAATCCTGGTGTGGTAGTTCAAGTCTGCAATAACAGTATTCAGGAGGCTAAGATAGGAGAATTGGCGTGAATTTGAGGCTACCGTGAGTTCTGGAGTGTTAAAACAATTTCTTTGGAAGATAGCAATCCATTACTTCACGACTGTAAACACAGAGAGAAATGAAATCTTTTCTATGAAGTCAAATAACCTCTTCTTCCAATTAATCATCTCATCCCATTAATGGTTTCCAAGTGAAGCTTTCAAGCAGCAGGAGCTGCAGATGTGAATGCTTTCATTTCATTTCAACTGAAACGAATCCCTTGCATCACTTCAGAGCTCACTGGTGAAAATGTAATTATGCTCGTTTGCCCATGAATAGCACCTATACATCACAGTAGTATATATCACAGAGATTTTATTTTATGAAATAAACATGAGGTTTATCTTTCATGATTGAGAGACTATTTGGCAGAAAATAATGAAAAAATAGTGATATGCTACTCTACGATATCTATCAATTGGGACAAAATTATCCCTTATTTAACTATAAGAAAAAGTTCTGAGCAACTTTCAGTTAACTGAAAGATGAAGATACAGTGATTCCTAGTCTCTAAGTGCCACACGTTCTGTCTACTCCTTGATTCCCAGATTTATAAAATCATGTTTTCCTACTGACCTTTTAATCATTCTATTTCTCAGCTGCCAACTTTTTCATGAAATTATATTTCTTAAATAACTGAGAAGCAAAGATCAAGTCCACTAATTTTGAAATATTTTCTGAAGATAGTGATGATTAATCAAAAGGAATCCTACCAGTGTGGTTTTAATTTTGTCATTCTTTGATCTCCATAGTTTTGGGAAATCATAATGATTCACTGTCATTTCTGAAGGTTTGAAGTTGATTTCCTAAAAATGACACAAAGGAAAGATGACTGTGTTTGAAAATGTCAAATGGAGGTTTTCTTTATGATTGCAGAACAATGGAAAGTGCCTGGGTTTTGTGAATCAGATATATAATCTTTTGTGAGATTATGAGATAAGACAGATTTGCAGTTAATTAGAGGATTATATATAAAAGGATGTCTAATAAGAGGGACCAGAGAGTAGGAGAAATAACTTCTTGTGATATTTGGTGTAGTAAAGTAACCACGGCTGACAGTAGTTGATGTCATGATTCACTTAAGTGTGGAGCATGTGGAATGTTTTCTGCATAGGTACATGATGAATGTCTGAGATGACTGCTGTGTATTCACAGTGTGTTTACAGTGTGCTGATCCGACTATTGCATACTGGAAACACACTGAGGTACCACACTGATATGCTAATATATAGAATTGCTATTTATCAAATAAAATATGTGGTAAGGAAAATATTACAAGAAAAGGGAGCCGTTCCACCTGGGACCCAAACTAAGAATCAAAGATGAGGATAAGTAGATAAGAATGTATAAGAGCGGGACTGAAATCAATATTGGACATTCAGAAGAAGAAAAACAAAAACAAACACCTGCTTCCCAGTTGACGGTAGACCCTTTAAAAAATGAGTGGAATTAAGATTGGTTGTTCTGTTATAATTAAAGAAACTGAAGTAAGATCTTTTTTAATTAAGGAATTTTATCCCTTCCACAATGTAAATATAACCTTAGTCCTCAGTTTATATGGTGCATTTTTCACTGGTTCAGGAAAATATTTTCATGTCCACATAGTATCCATGAGCCTCTAACACTGACACCAATAATTGTGTTCTAAAGGGTACTAAAGAATACCAAATTAGGTTATATAAATATAATGCCTCATCCAAATGTTCCTTTATAATTCCTTCTGTGGGGTGTGGAGAGCAATATGGCCACATGATATTGCAGAGGTAACTACAATCTCACTGCAATTATTGTCCCCAGTCCTGGTGTATGCTCAGAAGAAGAATTTTTACCACACCAAGGAAGCTGTGACTTCTATTCTGGACAGATGGAATTAGATGGCTCAACTTCTGCCTCTTTAGAGTACTGCAACTCTGCTATAATTCCAAGATCTATCAGGCACAAGAGTTTACTTGATAAAATACTAGAATTATTATAGTCACTTTTCTAACTTGAGCCCACTTTTATTTTAGTTGACTTTCACCATTTTCTGGTTCAGAAATATTGACCTTTATCCTTTTCGCTTAAAACACTAGAATTAAAAATATTTATGGTTTGAAGTAATGCATTCACTTCCATGGCAAAATGCTGCCAATTGGTGTTTTTCTCCTCTATTTCAGAAGATGATTACATGTTCACAATTTACAAGGTATTGTACACATTTCAGTGGGAATTGTAAGCCTTTATCTTTTGACAGCAAGAAGGAATTACTGCCCTTTTTAAATAGCCTCCCTATTTTGTCCAAATAAATGATTCATGCTGGAGACTTCATGATGTCTTTTGTTGGTTTCTGTGAATTTCAACACAAGCAGTCAAAAGGGAAATGAAGTAATGCATTTCTGAAAATTTCAGCAAATTATAGGTTTTATATGGGAAGAAAGATGTATTCAAATGTCTCTCGTTCTGGTCTCCTCTTCCTTCTCTGCTTTATTAATGCAAAGCCTGAATCGAGGAAAGGAAAATAAATGATAGGGTAGGAAATGGATCTTTTCCTTTATTTATTTATTTATTTATTTATTTATTTATTTATTTATTTATTTATTTTCTGCAGTGCGAGCTCCATGTCCAGATAATTTCTTCTTTATAGTCATAGCAGCAACAGAAACACTAAGGAATGTCTGGTTACACTTAACCACGATTCTCAGAAAACTCTTTGTTTAATAATAACAGCACACTTTTGTGAGTGTTATCTATTTCTGACATTTCTCAAAAGTATAAAATTCAAATAATAATCAAAGACTCTTTGGAGAGACTTTGGTGTATAACTAAAGAAGTGCTTGTTGCGTTGAGACTATAAATACTTAAAGAAAATCTGGGATTGATTTCAAAATTCTGTTTTCACTTTGAGTAAGTATACTACAATCGTTAATGCATACATGAGTCCAAAGCAAACTAAATCCCAGTATGGAATAGGAAGGTAGGCCCATTGTCCCACCCTTAGCTGTGGAGTGATTGATGATTTACTGTTGGAAAGAGAAGGGTCGTTTTTTTTCTAAAAGCATAGCCCCTGGCCATAGGCAAGGCTACCGTGGAAAACCACACATCTATGAATACTATAAACAGCAGAAGTGGTCTTTAAAGGTTTTCTAAAAAATAAACAAACAGAGCTCAGTGGATAGGAAGTTGAGAATCTTGGAAGAGCTTGGAATTTGAAAAATTTCAAAACATGACTTACAGTACTCTTAAAGTTTTAGTTTTAAAATGTCAAAAGACATGTTAGCATCTTCAAACTCTCCTTAATATGAACAAGAAGTAAAATTCAAACACTTAAATCAAGGACATTCTGAAGCACGAAAAAATGAAAAACTATTTAATTTTTATTTTAAGAAATGATCCAAAAATATACAAAGAATAATATTCCCCCATGTCTTCAAATGCTGGGGAATTAGTAAAGCTTGTAAGACCACAGAGAAAGAAAATTGACGGCTAGGAGCAAACAAAATAAAATGTCAAAATAAAATGTCAGTAAGATGTGTTGGAATCTTCTGTGGTCAAGATAATGCTACTAAAGGGGTCAGATGCAGAAAGAGTTCAGTACAGTGGTTTGTTTCTTATGGTTATTGGTATCAAGATTCCAATGTGAACTGCACAATCAGGTTCTTGTTTTGGTGTAAACACAGTCTAGTACCTGACATTCCATCTTTGTGAATGTCACCTTTGTTTCTACTGTAAAATTCTGCCTCTACCCAGCAATCATGGATTCCTCCTTAATTTTTCTAGACCTGTCACAAAGCTTCTCCTTCGGATAAAACGTCTAGTGGGTTTGACAAGTTCTTAGGAAGATGTGATATAGGAAGGATGCTTTTAATATATTAAACCATTTGTAAAATGAGATACTGAAAATTTCAGAAATCTGTGATCGTTTAGAGAAAGAACTCTACTGTCTTTCTTTATATGCTGACTTAAATATCTCTGACACCAGAGGAACAATGCCATAAGCTCTGCTGTTTGCATCTATTCAATGTCCTTTCAGCTTGAGGCAAACATCTATGAATCCCTGACTAGAGGCACAAGTGTGAAACTGTGTGTGTGTGTGTGTGTGTGTGTGTGGTGTGTGTGTGTGTGTGTTTTGTCCTGCAGAAAGTATTGAAAATTGCTTCACTGATGTGCTTTCCAAATATGAAACAGATGGCAGGAGATTTTCTAACTGAACATTGTTCTTTAGCATCAATCAAACAAATATAAAAATATTTATAGTGTAGAGAAGATGCAGGATGGTATTATATAAATATATGTATTTACCATATTATCCACAAAGAATTTGCTTGTAGGATTATTCCTTTTCATTCTCATAGAGATAATTGCTACATTAAAATTATATTTTCTTCACCTGAGGTTGTTATTGCATTTATTTAGATGCTATTTGAATTCTTGAAAGATTTTACAACTTTGATAGTTGATATAAACCATAATTTCTTTAAGACTATGTTATTTCTAACTTAACAAAATGTTCTTTAAATCAATATATCATGGTGTAACTCACTTTTATCCCCTGTACCCCTATAGTGTTGTACGCTGCTCTATTTTTGATGGGTGCTATGTGATATTTTCCCTTCTTGCTACTGCACGTTGTACTCAGAAACCTTCTTTTCAAGAACACCCAGGGAACACATATAGGAAGAATTCCCTAAGGCAAGTGTTGAGGGCTGCAAATGTGATATTATATAGTAGAGGGAAAAATAGGCAATATTTTTATGTAATTCTAAAATTTTTGAAGAGAAATGAGATTATTTGTTAGTCTAAACGGCATTTAAATCATTGCCTTCTGCATACTTTCAATTTTATTTAAAGCTTAAGATAGTGACAAGGTATCACATATTCAGAAATGATCAATTGTCTTAGTAACTTTTATTGAAGTTTTTAACTTTTCCAATTAAAAATTCCAAAGATAATAAATCATATTCCCTCCTACACGTTTCTCTTTCTAGTGTTAATATTCTGTTCCATGGCTCAAATTTTATATCATTTTATTGATACAATACCTTCTTACTCATAATTGTATTGTAAAAATGATCTTAGACCTCTAAATTTTTTGAGCCAATTTTGGCAATGTTCAGTTATTCTAGAGTAACTGACCTTCAATGAAACTTTAAAGGTCAACTGACACACTCTATAAAATGAAACATCAGTAAAGATTATACACGGTGTATGATGTGTATGCTTAGAAGCAGTCAAAATGCCAAGATTATGGAATAAAATGTTCCATTGGAGATGAAGTATCTATATCAATCTCTCCTAATCCCAGTTTCAAGAAGCATCCCTGAAGCAAGAAGAAGGAATGTAAGAGATGGCACACAGGGTAGAAAGCTATGGAATGCTGACTTGTAGACACGGCATGACTGTTGCACTCAACAGCTTACAGCAGCTGTAGCTAATCACACAAGATCTGCACAAGCCAGTCAAAATTCCAGCAGGAATTGCATGCAGAAGGGTCCCTAAGGTTCCACCTATGACTGAGGAGATATTGGTAGTTCACATGTTCTGAGGGAAAGAGCGTCGATCTCCTTTTAGAGATATGAGCTCTGGTAGGTTACTTAAGGAAATGAATGGATCCACACCCATACATATGTGGCAACCCAATGGGACTCAATGATTATTAATAACAAAGAAAAAGAAAACATGAAGGAGAGAGGGAGAAACTAGCTGACATAAGAGCAAGTTAGCAATGCATGCATATGATCAAAATGTATTACATAAATATATAAAAGTATCAAACAAATATAATATTCCAAAAGATTAGATACAATTAACTTTATTTGTGTAACTAATAATTTCAAGTTGATTTATACTAATGAAACATGGTTTTAGCTTGCATTTCCCCAAATCTCTCAATTGCATTGGGGTTACTGGAAGACTCTTCAGTTCAGGTTTGAGTCTGGCTGCTGTCAGGATAGTTAAGATGTGCTATATATACATATATAAAAATATAAATACACACATTCTATGTATAAGAATCAGGGTTGAATCTTTATTTCATTATATTATCATATAAGAAAAATAAATATTTGTTGATGGAATGTGTTCTTAACTATACAATTTGAATTAATAATTAAAATTCCACCAGTTGTTTGCAATGTGAACAGATCAAATAAGAATGTCTTCACATGCTAATATACCTCTCTTACACATTGTATGAGCTATTGTTTTTGTCTCAGTCAGCTGCTGGTAGGGCTTCTCAGAAGATAACCATGCCATGCTCTCATCTATAAGCACATCAGAGCATCAGTAATAGTGTCAGGTCTTGGACTGCTACCTCCCACACCAACACCAGAGATGAATTCTAAGTTGGACAGATCATTGAATCACCTTTCATTCAGTCTCTTCTCTATTTTGTCCCTGAAAGTCTTTTTTATTAATTAATTTATTTTTTAAACTCCAAATTTTATTCTCGTCCCAGTCCACCTTCTCTGACTGTTCCACATCCCATACCTCCTTGTCAACGCTTGTCTCCACCAGAATGGCCCTATTCCTGACCCATCGCTCCACCAGACCTCTAAACTTCCTGGGGCCTAAAATGTCTTGAGGGTTAGATGCATCTTCTCTGACTAAATCCAAACTCAGCGTTCCTCTGCTTTATATGTGTTGGGGCCTAATATCAGCTGGTGTATTCTGCCTGGTTGGTGGTCCAGTGTTTGAGAGATCTCAGGGGTCCAGGTTGAGACTACTGGTCCTCCTACAGGGTCGCCCTCCTCCTCAACTTCTTCCAGCTTTTCCATAATTCATCCACAGGGATCACCAGCTTCTGTTCATTTGTTGGGTGCAAATATCTGCATCTGACTCTTTCAGCTTCCTGTTTGGTCTTCCAGAGGGCAGTCATGATAGGTCCCTTTTTGTGAGCGCTCAAAATCTCAGTAATAGTCAGGCTTGGACCTCCCTGAGGACCACTTGGGGCTGTGTGAAACTTCTTCTCGGCTCTCTCCATTTCCATCCTGCAGTTCTTTGATGGAACAATTATGCATCGAATTTTACTGTGAATGCAACCCCTTTTCACTGAGCTTGTCTTCCTGGAGGGGCTCTATACTCCTACTGTTGGGCATTTCATCAGACCTCCTTTGAGTCTTGAGATCTCTCGCATTCCAGATTCATTTCTAGAGTAGTTGTACCAATTTGCAACCCACCAGTAATAGAGAAGTATTCCTTTTTCTCTACATAGACAGAAACAGTTCTGGGTCAGGAATTTTGACTATGTTTTAGTAATATAGTTCTTCTGCTTGAGGACTGTCTATCTATGGAGGTGGACTCTTCAAGTTCTATCTCCCTACTGTTGGTCATTTTGGCTAAAGTCATCCCCACTGAGTCCTTAGAGTCTCTCATCTCCCAGGTCTCTGGTACTTTCTAGAAGGTCCACCCACTTCCCACCATGAAATTGCTGCTTATCTCCATTCATTCTCTTTGCTCTATGGGCTCCTTTCCTGCCCCATCCTCAATACTGTTGCTCTTTTGACCACCCCATCCACTGTCCCACACAAGTCCCTAACTCCCTTTGCCTTCCTTAATTATTTTCTTCTATTCTTCTAAGTGGAATTGAAGCATCCACACTTGGGCCTTTCTGCTTGTTACACTTCTTATGGTCTGTGTGTTGTATTCTAACTATTTACTTTTTGGCTAATATCCACTAACCAGTGACTACATACTATGAAAGTCCTTTGGAGCTGAGTTACTTCACTCAGTATGATATTTTCTAGTTATTCTAGCTAGAATTTCAAGTATTATGTTGAATAAATAGGGAGAGAGTGGGCAATCTTCTCTCTCCTGGATTTTAGTGACATTGATTCTAGTTTCTCTCCATTTAATTTGAAGTTGGCTGTTGGTTTGCAGTATATTTATTTTGTTCCATTTAGTTATGTGCCATGAATTCCTGATTTCTCCAAGACTTTTAACTTGAAGGCGTGTTATATTTTGTCAATGGCTTTTTCTGCATCTAATAAGATGATAATGTGTTTTTTTCTTGAATTTCTTCATATAATGCATGATTTTGATGGAGTTTGTTCTATTAAACCATCCATGCATCCCTAGGATGAATCATATTTGATCATGGTGAATGATTGCTCTGATGTGTTCTTGGATTTAGTTTCTGAGAATTTTATTGAGTATTTTTGCATAAATATTTATAAGTGAGATTGTTCTGAAAAAGTTCTCTTTCATTGTTGGTTTTTTGTGTGGTTTCCATATAAGCTAACTGACTTCATAGAAAGAGTTAGGTAGTGTTCCTTCTGTTTTTATTTCATGGGATAGTTTGAGGAGTATTGATATTAGATCTTCTTTGAAGATCTGGTAGGATTCTGCATGAAATCCATCTGGCACTTGGCTTTTTTTGGTTGGGACATTTTTTGATGAGTATTTCTACTTCCTTAGGGGTTATGAGAGTGTTTAGTTTACCGGATCTTGATTTAACTTCAGTATACAATATTTGTCTAGAAAATGATCCATTTCGTTTATATTTTCCAGTTGTTTAGAGTATAGGCTTTTGAAGTAGGTTCTGATTGATTTTTTTTTTTTTTTGAATTTCCACAATTTCTGTTGTTATGTCTCCCTTTTCCTTTCTGAGTTTGTTAATTCAGACACTGTCTCTATGCCCATTAATAAGTTTGGCTAAGGTTTATCTATCTTGTTGATTGTCCCAAAGAACTAGCTCTTGATTTTGTTGATTTTTTGTATAGTTTTCTTTGATTCTTTTTTTTTTTTTTTACCTTTTTTTTTTTTGATGTTCTTTTTTTTTTTTAATTGGAAATTTTTTATTGGAAAATTTTTTTTTACATTTCAGATGTTCTCTACTTACCCCATTTCCTCCCCCTCCCTCCCAGGAACTCACTATCCCTTCCCCTCCCTCCTGCCTTCACGTTGGTGTACCCCACCCACCTCCCTGTACCTCACCTCCCCACCCTCGAGTATCCCCCCCCACGACGTCCAGCCTTCATGGGACCAAGGATCTCTTCTCCCCCTTATATATAGCTCCCTTGCATATATAGCTGGAGCCATGGGTCCCTCCCTAAGTGCTCCCAGGCTGGTGGTTTAGACCCTGGGGCTCTGGTTGGTTGGGATTGTTGCTCTCCTCATGGGGTCCCGTATCCTTTCTACTCCTTCAGTCTTCACTCTATCTTCTCCATTGGGAACCCCATGCTCAGTTTAATGGTTAGCTGTGAGCATCTGCCTCTGAGTATGTCAGACTCTTGCAGACCTCTAAGGAGACAGCTATATCAGGCTCCTGGCAGCATGTACATCCTGACATCCACATCAACCTCTACCTTTGGTGACTGCACATAGGATGGATATCCAGGTGGAATGGTCTGTTTTCTTTGATTCTAATTGGTTGGTTTTCATCCCTGAGCTTGACTATTTCCTGCTGTATATTTCTTTTCAGTGTGTTTGCTTCTTTCTGTCTAGACTTTTCAGA